>PVKS010030639.1:0-24197 GCA_004027875.1 Aplodontia rufa
CTATGGTGTAACAGGTTAGCTAATTTCTGCCCTCATCACCATGGGAAATCTAAACTTTTCCACAACACTGATTTTGGTCTTCACCACACACTTGCTAACACCAAGAGATATTGGCAGACCTAACATAAGCAGAGGCTTTAAATGTGCTTTTGAGTTGGACTTTTCCTCTTTCATTTTTACCATTGCTGTGCAAAGAGCATATCTTGGGTGGTCAAGCAATCCCTGAAGAATGAAAAACAAGTGGAATAGAAATACCTTAGACTACTTGCAGAACAGAAGCATGGAGGAAATTGTCCCCAGCCTCCATAGCTCTAAGCAAAGTCACACCAGCAAATTCATTGACAAAGGATCCAGAAATATATGCTTATCATTGTACACCACTGATTTTGGGGTCATTTGTTATGCAGCAATACCTGACTGGTACACTTAGCTTCTGTCTCCCTTCTATCCTCCAGTCTTCAACTCACACCTCTCATTTGATAACCCAACCAGAAGTTAGTGGATGTAGGCTCTTGAGGAAAAACAGATTTTTTGTAAGATAGAGATTAATCAGGGAATAGCAAGAAACAGATCAAGATACAGAGGTAGGAAAATGCCAGGCACAGATTCTTCACAGATAATTATGGTATCACAATGTCTAAGTGATACCACATGTATACAACATACACAATGTCTAAGTGCACATTTATTGCACAGCATAAAACAGCCATACAACAAATGGAAAATATTGTCATTTTGGAAAAAATGTCCCTGGGTGAATTCAGGCTTACTGCTGGACTCAAAGTCATATTGCAGAACAGGGTCTTTGGCTCCTAATTAAACTGTGTTCCTGAGAAGTGAACCTACTGAGGGGCAAGGCATATGGTGTCCGTTGCCAGGTTCATGATGATGATGATCATAATATGATCAATTACCAAATGTGTATTATTTATTTGGTACATGTATAATTTTAAGTTCATGGACATTTTATCCTGAAGATAAGCCTGAGTTGGCATTAATATGTTTCTATTTCATCAGACAGGAAATTGAGGCACAAGGGAGGAGTCCATATCACACGGTAGATGTCAAAGACAGTACTTGAACCAGACAGTCTGGCTGCAGGGTCTACACCTTTGGCCACTGTGCTACACTGAAGAAGTCCTGTACCTTCTACAATATTTTCAAGATGTATGAGTGTGTGTGTGTGTGTGTGTGTGTGTGTGTGTGTGTGTGTGTGTGTGATAGATGAGGGAAGTGCTGGCTCCTAAAGTTAATCATAAGCTCTGTGAATTTATAAGCTTTTCTCACCCTGGGAAAGATGAATGGGGAAGAGGCGGCTGGGCAAGGACACTGTATCTTCGAGCAAGGCTGATGAAGTTGAATCCATAAATCCTTCACTTGGGAGCAAACCTTTCCTCCTGGGAGATGGCAGCTGACAAGGGGGGGATGAGGGTCACTGTCACCTGGGGCCATGAACATGACTGACTGGGGCCTCCTTTGCAAGCTCAGGCAGCTCAGTGGCAGAGGCACGTGTGTGCAGCAGGGGTAGTCCAGTGTGTGCTTCTCAGGAGAAGGAGAAGAATACGCCAGGAGTCCAGGACAAGAAGCTCCACGGGAAAATGGACTTTGGAATTAAGGGAAGTTGGGTCTGACTGTGGACTCTTTTTATCACTATGGGAAACATCTGATTTTTGACATAGGGGGACAAAATATTACATGGAGGAGAGACAGCCTTTTCAACAAATGGTGCTGGACAAACAGGACAGCCCCTTGCAGAAAGTTGAAATTAGACCCATATCTTTCTCCTTGCACGAGAATCAAATCAAAATGGATCAAGGAGCTAGGAATTAAACCAGCTACCTTGCAACTGATGGAAGACAAATTAGGTCCAACACTTCAGCATTTGGGAATAGGCAAAGACTTTCTCAACATTTGCTGTCTCTTAATTGACCAACTGACATGGGTGATTCCCAATGTGAACACTGATAATTATACCTCTTTGGGGAGGTTGTCAGGAAGATTAAGTAAGATAATGTTTATTAAAACACCGGCTGAGTGCGTGGCATCTGGAAGTGCCTTTAACTGATGGTAATGAGACCAATAATGGTAGTAAGTGGCTTACCTATAATCCAATTCTAAACAACATTGCAGCACTTTCTGCAGAAAACCCTGCTCAAAGGAAGGAGCTACCTCATGTATTTCAACTGTTACTGACAAGGATCTATATGAGTGGACTTTGGCATAAGTCATCCCGGTTCTAAGTCCAACCCAACAACCCCACCCTTATATTGTTTGCAGAAAACTAGCAATATCCTGAAGCCTTAGTTTCCTTATCTTTGAAATGGGTGATAATAATACTACTACCACCAGGGGCTAGGAAATCTCACTTCAGACACTTACCACAAAATAGACTCTAGATGCATGTTAGTTTGATTAACATGGAGAAGGATGTAAAATGCTTTGATCAATGTGTTTCTGGTACTAGTAATTTATATTGGGTTATAAAAAACCTTGGGCAATAGCTTAATCCCCCTATGTCCTAGGTTGCCCATCTGTAACATGGTGTTAGCAGTGTAACCATCCTCAGGAAGGGCATTGAGGAGAGTATCCAAGTCAGTACATGCAAAACACTCAGAACAACACATGGCTTAAATAACTAACCGTGACAGTTTCTTGATTTAAAAAAAAAATTTTTTTTGTTGGGGAATGCAAAGAGAATTTCATGAGGTCACAAAATCACTATGTGTATACACAAAGCTCATTGCAATAGGGTATGAAGCAGAAGTAATCAAGCCAAATTTCAATGAAACCCCTAGGAGAAAGGTGTTAAAATTGGCAGGGGTTATTTATAGGGCAAAAATCAAAGTTAGAATGTGGTTTCTAAGCTCTGCTGCAAGGGGAAAATTGTACAAAATTTGTATTTTATAATCCACACAAGTCCTTGAAGATTTTTAAAACATATATATGTATATACATATATGTACAGTTACACATGTATGTACATGATATATGTATGTACATTTATACATTTTTATTTATTTTTAATTGACAGATAATAATTGTGTATATTTATAGGATACAATTTGATGTGTGTGTATAAAGGCCCAACCAAGCTGATTAGTATATTCATCACCTCACCCACTTATCATTTTATTCAGGTGAGAATATTATAATCTATTAGCAACTTTGAAACATCCAATATGTTATTTAAAAAACTGTTAGAAATTATAAACTCAGTAAAGTTACAGGTTACAAAAACAATCTGCAAAAATCAGCAACATTTTTATATACTGAAAGCAAATTATCCAAAAATAAGCTAATAATCCCATTTACATTAACATTAAAATATTTAGCAGTAAATTTAACCATGAAAGTGAACAATCCATACATTGAAAAACTATAAAACATGATGAAGGAAGCTGAAGAATAAACAAATAAGTGGAGAGATATTCCATGCACATGGATTGGAAGACTTAATATAAAAATAATCCATGGTACCCAAAGAAGTCTACAGAGTCAATGCAATTTCTATCAAAATCCAATGTCATTTTTAGGAAATAGAAAAATAAACCCAAAATTTGTATGAAATAAGAAATACCCTGAATAGTCAAAGCAACCTCCACAGAAGAATTTTTAGGAAATAGAAAAATAAACCCAAAATTTGTATGAAATCAGAAATACCCTGAACAGTCAAAGCAACCTCCACAAAAAGAACTAAGCTGGAGGCACCCCACTCAATGATTGCAAAATATGTCATAAAGGTATTATAATTTAAAAAAACCATGGTACTGGCATAAAAACAGATATACTGATCAATGGAACAGGATAGAAAGTCTAGAAATAAACCCATGTTACATATGGTTTTGAGTGTGTAAAATATGAAATATTTCCTAGCACTAGGAAAATCTAGCCTGGTCTACAGAAATGGGGAGCAGTATTACAGAAAAGAGCAGTAATGTTGGACAGATGGAAAAATGAGTACTAGCAGCTTATGTTCAAAATTACCACCTGATGCTGTGCATGGAGGTAACTGATCTACACAATTATTTTCAAAGGTTTAGTCTTCCCAACCCAACCTCAGGTTTCTGTTCTCATTCATCCACCCTCCAGCTGCTATTTATTTTCCTCATCCTCCAGGTACCAACCTGCCTTGCTCATCTCTCCCTTTTGCTTGAGATGTCCTTTTCTGCTTGTTTCTATCCAACTCCAATTCATCTTTTCAAATCAGGTTAAATTTGCCACTCTATAAAAATGTTACTAACTTCTTCCTTTCTGCTTATGTCCATATCATATTGCACAAACTTTTACTATAGATTTTCACAATGTGTTAAGATAGTCTATGTTATTTCATCCCCCTCTTTCCTAATTTTGCGCACATAGGACAATGCTAGATATCAGGTGGATGTTTTATTTGTATTTCTTGAAATGAACAAAAGAATGAATGAATGAATGGAGTAATAATAGGTGCACTTCTTAGATAGACTCCTGTGTTTTCCATGAAACCTCCTCTTCCCTGCCCCATCCTACCTGCAGAGAATTCTCTCTCCTCTGTTGATGGAATGTTGACCGCATCACTTTCTTGTTCTTTTTTTTTTTCTTTTAATGCTTTATTTGGTTCACAGTCTTACATGAATCATTTTGCCTACATTCTGTCGTTTTGGAGTAGATAATGACAATTGGTCAGATCCATGCCTCACAGCAGCTTCTATATGTTTTTTAAAAAATGTCTCAAATATAGTAAATTGGATACAGAATTACAGAGCACAGGAGACATAAGTTATACCTTAAGCAAATTAAAGGTATGTCTTAATTTGGTGAGATGTTTATGAAAACTGTATGTGCAAAAATAAATTTTTTATTAGTTGAATATGGACTTACAATTGAAGGGCAATCATTATCAAATAATCAATCATAAATGTATGTTCATGTAGTTAGCCAAACTAGACAGATCATCAAAATAAAAAATCAATGAAGACATCTCCAATCGGAACAACTCTATAAATCAATTGGGCTTAACAGGCATCTACAGAATATTCCATCCTAAGTCATCTCAATTTACCTTCTTCTCAGCAGCCCATGGATCCTTTTCTAAAATAGACCACATCCTAGTTCACCAAGCTAACCTTAACAAATACAAAGAAGTTGATATAGTCCCATGTATCCTGTCAGACCACAATGCTATGATCTTAGCAATCAACAACAGGAAAAACAACAGAAATTACTCAAATACTTGGAAGTTGAATAATTCCCTCTTAAACGAAGCATGGATAAAAAAGGCAATGAGAGAAAAAATCAAGAAATTCTTGGAAATGAATGAGAATGAAGAAACAGCATATCAAAATCTCTGGGATAGTATGAAGATATTCTTAAGAGGTAAATTTATAGCACTGAGTGCACACATCAAAAATCTAGAAAGAACCCAAATAAATAGCCTTATGCTACAACTCAAATGCCTTCAAAAAGAGGAACAATCTAAGCCCAAAGCTAATAGTAGATAGGAAATAATTAAAACCAGAGTGAAATCAATGAAATTGAGAACAAAAAAAAAAAAAAAAAAAAAAAAAAAAAAAAAAAAAAAAAAAAAAAAAAAAAAAAAAAAAAAAAAAAAAAAAAAAAAAAAAACAAAAACAAAACTACAAATTATCAACAAAACAAAGAGTTGGTTCTTTGAAAAAACAAACAGGATCAACAGACCCCTTGCCAACCTCACCAAGAGGAAGAATGAAGTGAAGCAAATCAACAAAATCAAAGATGAAAATGGAGATATCACCACAGACTCAACCAAAATCTAGAATATTATCAGAACCTATTTTGAAAATTTGTATTCTACCAAGTTTGATAATCTGGAGGATATGGATAGATACTTGGTCACATATGACATCCCCACATTAACACAGGAGGACATTGAAAACCTAAACCAACTTATCTCAGGTAGTGAAATTGAAGCAGCAACCAACTCTCTTCCAAAAAAGAAAATCCCAGGACCGGATGGATATACAGTAGAATTCTACCAAATTTTCACAGAAGAGTTAACACCAATCCTCTATAAACTCTTCCATGAAATTGATAGGGTGGGAGCACTCCCAAACACTTTTTATAAAGCAAATATTACACTGATACCAAAATCCAACCAAGACACATCTAGAAAAGAAAACTACAGACCAATTTCCCTGATGAACATTGATACAAAAATATTTAATAAAATTCTAGCCAATCAGATCCAAAAGTACATTAAAAAGATAATACCTCATGTTCAAGTGGGCTTCATTCCAGGAAAACAAGACTGGTTCAACATACAAAAATCAATAAATATATTTCACCACTTAAACAGAGTTAAAAACAAAAATCATAAAATCATCTCAATTGATGCAGAAAAGGCCTTTGATAAAATTCAACAGCACTTTATGCTCAAAACTCTGGAGAAGATAGGAATCAAGGGAAGATACTTCAACTATGTAAGATCCATTTATGACAGACCCATAGCCAACATTATCCTCATTGGAGAAAGACTGAAAGCATTTTCACTGAATTCAGGAATAAGACAAGGTTTTACACTTTCACCACTCTTATTCAATATGGTCCTTGAAACCCTTGCCAGAGCTGTCAGACAAGCCAAGGAAATCAAAGGAATTCGTATAGGAAAAGAGGAAGTCAAGTTGTCTCTATTTGCTGATGACCTGATTCTATACATAGAAGACCCAATAAACTCGACCAGAAAACTTCTAGAGCTTATAGGCGATTTCAGCAAAGGGGCTGGCTATAAGATCAACACCAATAAATCACTAGCTTTCCTTTACTCCACTAACAAGTCTGCGGAAGAAGAAATCAGGAAATCTCTCCCATTTACCATCTCCTCCAAAAAATAAAATACTTGGGCATCAACCTTACAAAGGATGTTAAGGACCTCTACAATGAAAACTATCAAACACTAAAAAAAGAAATTGAAGAAGACCTGAGTAGATGGAAAAACATTCCATGCTCATGGTTAGGCAGAATTAATATAATCAAAATGGCCATTCTACCCAAAGCCCTATACAGATTTAATGCAATCTTCATCAAGATATCAATCTCATTCTTCACAGATATAGAAAAAGCAATTCTCAAGTTCTTATGGAATAACAGAAGACCCAGATTAGCCAAAACATTACTCAGCAAGAAGGAAGAAGTAGGGGATATCTGAATCCCTGACCTGAAATTATACTACAGAGCTGTAGTAGCAAAAACAGCATGGTCTTGGTATCAAAACAGAACTGAAGACCAACAGAATAGAATAGAGGATTCTGAGATGAACCCCCATATCTTTTACTATCTGGTATTTGATAAAGGGGGCAAAAACATAGTGTGGAAGAAAGATAACCTGTTCAACAAATGGTGTTGGACAAATTGGACAGCCATCTGCAGACAACTGAAGCTAGATCCTTACCTTTTGCTCTGCACAAAAATTAAATCAAAATGGTTCAAAGATATGGATGTTAAGCCAGCAACTTTAAATTTACTTTCTTATTCCTAATCCTTAGTCTTTACAAATCTTGTCCCTGCTTTACTTCTTACCCTGTCTCACCACTCTCAACTCCTCCTCCACTCTCCTTTATCCCAGATATCTCTTTTGCGTCTGAATCTCTGGCTAATCTCTGATCTCTGACATCACCAGGTCCAGCAACCCTTCCTGTAGGATCAACTTGGTCTCTTAGAAAAAGCCATTTGGGATTTAAGGCAAGCTAAGCTGAGACTCTAAACCCAGAAGGAACCACTCTTATCCCCCAAACATTTGCGGAACATTGATGTCCACAGGATGCTTTGTGAAGTACCTGGAAATCTTCCCAGTGTTTTGGCTCAGCTTCCAGGTGGCATGCTGTGACACAGGGAGTTCTGTGTCAAACTTGCAATTAACTAACTACTGTACTTAAGCTAATCTCTGCTTAATTAATGACTGCTCTAGCCATGGTGCTGATGAAGCAGGTCTGTTCCTGCTCCCAGAGCTTGGCTTCCTCCAAATTCAACCATGTACGGAGAAAGATGTGGCGCCCAGCCAGTCTTCATCGGTGCCTGGGGAGTTATAGTTCAATCATGGGGGATTGAGTCAAAGATGAATTTGCATCTACTGGCCCCCTAGGGCTCTTGGGAAGCCTGTCCCAGAGCAGTCTCCAATCCAGTCATCTCTCCCACCTTACTTAGTGGTGTCCCCAGGAGCCTGCAAAACTCCATGAATTATTTGCTAGGCAAATTTGCTGACAGTCAAAGTGGCATTGTGCTAGCAAAAACTTTTCAAACTTTTCTCCTCATTTCAAGGTAACATAAGGATCAAGGATCAAGATAACTTAAGCATACAGTAAAAAAATACAAAATTAAATTTTTCCATTAGTAAAATATTTCCCACTGATCATAGAAGGCAGAAAACACAGAAGAGTGAAAAGAAATACACCACGCCACAGCTATCTTAAATAATTTTGATACATTTCCCTCCAGTCTTTTCCTATGCAGTAGTTTTCATTCTTAATGATTGCATAGCTTTGATCGTTCTGCAGTTTGCAATTTTGAATTTTGATTGTTCATTAACATTTCCTAAGCATTTCCCTCTTCTGCCTGCTGTAGATATCAACCTACAACTTAAATATAACATAATACAAAGCTTCAGCTGAACATTTACTAGGGTCCATAGTACAAATTACTATGTTATATAGTTTTTAGTCTTAACTTCATACACCAAACTTAAGACACAGACTCAGAGAAGTGAAACCCCACCAGGTAGGGGAATAGCAGAGGCACTGTTTGAATCCAAATCTAGATCCTAACACCTATCCTTTTTCCATATTTTAATTGGTGCATTATATTTGTACATATTGATAGGATTTGTTTTTAGATATTCATACATGCACACAATATAACAGTATAATTTGGCCATTATCATTCCCCGGCCTTTCGCCACTCCCTCCTTGTCTCTCAACCCTTGTTTCTTTTCCTCTACTGATTTGATTTTCATGAGATCCACCCAACCTTGGTTTTCCTTTTTCCTCTCTAGCTTCTGCATATGAGAGAAATCATAGGACCCTTGACCTTCTGAGTTTGACTTATTTCACTTAACATGATGGTCTCTAGTTCCATCCATTTTCCTTCTAATGCATAATTTCATTTTTCATTATGGTTGGATAAAACTCCATTGTGTATAAATATACCACATTTTCTTTACCCATTTCTCCATTGATGGACACCTAGCGTTCCGTAGTGTGGCTATTATGAATTGTACTGTGATGCACACGGGTATGCACGTATCATCATGGTAAGATAACTTTAATTCCTCAGGGTAAATATCAAAAAGTGGTATAAATGAGTCATATGGTGGTACCATGCCTGGTCTTTTGAAGAGTCTCTGCGCTGACTTCCATAGTGGTTGTACTAATTTACAGCCCCACCAGCAGTGCAAAAGTGTTCTTATTTCTTCTACATTCTCTTCAGCATTTATTTATTTGTATTTTTGGTGACTGGCCAACACCTGCCCTCTTAACCACTAAGAATACTGAAGCCTAAAAACACACTAGCAATGGTTTCTTTATTTTGATGGTTCTGCATGTGTTTGTGCACATATGAGAGAAAACCCTCAAGTTTCTATTCAGAGTTCAGGCAGTCCTGGGATTAGCTTGTTCTTCTTAGTGAGTGGTATCCAGTCAGCTCTCTATGTGGTAAATAAGGCAGGATCAGAATGGAATGGGAGCCCAGATTGGCTTCCTTTGTCATAACCTTAAGCCTAACCCTAAGTCTCCATCATCTTTTCCTGATTTTATGATTGTGATCACATGGTTCTTGTAGTTATTGATAGAATACTGGTTAAGGAGCTCACAGATTTTTTATTTGAATTTTAGTACTGCCACTTGGTGTTTCCAGACCTTGAACAAATTTATAATCTCTGAAGCCCTCAGTTTTCTCTCCCACAGAATGGGAATGGAAGTGCCCATCCTACAGATTGCTGCTTCAAGTCTTAAATGAAACTAAATAAATCAACAGGTGCAAAGCACTTCATTCTGCCCCTGACATCTGGTCAAGTTCCATAATAGTAGATACTTTGTTTATGTAGACCTCGAAACATTTAGGGATTTGACATCATGAGCTATCAATCATTCAGTCATAATTTTGGGGTTTTATTCGGTTTCTATTCCAAGTTATGCTTTGAACTGTTAGATGTAAAGATTAAAAGTTTTGATTCAGGGGCTGGAGCGGTGGCTTGGTGGTTACAGTGCTTGCCTGGCATGCACAAGTACGCGAGTTCAAACCCCAGGACCACATACACGACAATGTCTCAGAGCAATGAAAGTCAGATGAACAACTAAATAAAAATTGCTTCTCTCTCTCTCTCTCTCTCTCTCACTGTCCCTCTCTCTTTAAAAAAATGTTTTGATTCACCTTTGCAATTACATCTCTTTTGAGAGGCCCAGATACTCCAGTAGAAGACTGGGAGAGAAAAATAAATTAGTTACACCGCAGTGGCTCTAGTCCACACAACCTATGTGGACTGTAAGAAGGGGCTCAGCCAGTTCCAAGACCTCCCACGCAGTGCTGCTTTCTGTGTGAAGCATTTGTTGTTCATGAAGATTCCTGAAAAATTTGCTTCATTATTTATGCTAGTCACAGCTAGTGTCAGTAGTTTGCAGAGGAAGATCTGGAAAGTGTGGGACTGGGTAGCTCCCTTTACACATGGCTCAAATGCTTTTCCTCTTGAGCTCAAATCCTTGCTAGATACCTCCAAAGACCTGCTTCTGAAACACAGCTTGTCAGAACTTTGGTTGCTCATTTCTGGCTATAACTTAATTCTTTAACGTACAGACAGATTGTGTGTTTTGATAGCATTTTTATGGGGAGAGATTCATTACCAGGGACTGGCTTTATTACATCTTTGTCTTCAGCTTCATTTGGGAAAATTCCATACAGACACACAACTGATCTCACCTGTGTGATCACTAGAATTTAAACTACATGAGACTATAAACTACACTTGTTCCTCTCATTCTCTAATGGTCCATCTGCCTGTACACTTTTCTCTACATCCATTCAAGTATCTTATTCTATTTCCATTAACTAATGTCAATAATGCTCCCTTATCTAATATGAAACATTTCCTTTGTAATCAATACTGCCTTTTCAGCAGCATTCATCATTTAATGAGGTACATAGATAAAAAATCAAATTTGGAAAATATCATTAGGTAAAACAATCTTACATCGGTACAGTATGTACATACAACTTAGAGTGGTAATACAGAGGACAGTAGTTCATTCTGCTTTGATCAATCTGGAAAAGCCTCTCAGGGAAGGTAGAATTGGAACTGTCTTTGTATTTCAGTTCAAGACTGCCAGACACCTACTGGATGCATGAAAGGAAGAAAGATAGAGAAAGAGCGAGGGAGGAGGAGGAAAAGGAGCAGGAGGAGCAGAAGAAGGAGGAAGAGGAGAAGGAGGAGGAGGAGGAGGAGCAAGAGTAGGAAGAGCAGGATCGGGGGGGGGGAAGAAGCAGAAAGAGAGAGAGAGAGGAAAGAAACTAGAATCCAAGGCCATAACATGTCAAAGACATGGTCCACCAAAAGAAACCAAGTAGCTGTTAGGTTCTCCAACATGGCAAGAACATTGGGAGTAGATGGTTGGCCTATGGGAGATGAAAACAGAAAAATACATTTGAAGCCAGATCAAGAAGGGTTGTAGGATTTTATAAGGCTTCCAAGAGGCATAATAATAAAATGAAAATTATAATAGAAAGATACAATGTTATTCAAAGCATAATAGTAAAACAGAAATCAGAATTCCAACTCCCTCACTGTGTGAAGAACAATGTAAATTCTCTATATGAAAAGGGACCTAAGGAGTTGGAGCACAAGGTGAGGGTCTAGGCTGATAAAGTACCCTCCACACCCCCATTTGCATGCCTGACCTCATACCCACTCTTTACATGACAGATGCTAGGAACCTATTGCATGCAAGGGACTCCAGGTTCCATTCACATCTGAGTCAAAAAGTGCAAAACATTAACTGTCTACTCACAAACATGACCCAATCCATGTCTCAAGCGCTAACCAATGGAACTCTTTGAGCAGTTAATTGGCGATTGTCTTCACGTTAACATCCTGTGGAAGAGGAAGGAAGGGGATGGTCAGAGGCAACCTCAGTGGGGCATGTGGGTTGTTACTCCTTTTAAAACTGATATGATTTAGAATTACCGAGGCTAAGGAATTTGTTCAAGGTTACAATCTCATCATTGATTGAAGTAAAACTGAACCTAGATTTGTTCTACGCTGAAACCCGCACATTTAACCACATTTCAGAATGACTGCTGGTGCTTCGATGGAGAAAAGGTTAGAGGAGGTAGAAAGGAAAGCAGAATATTGTTGCACCTGAATTAAAGGAGAGACTGGGGTGGGGAGAGACAGATCAGAGAGATGTGAGCAGGATTTATTAGCTAACAGTGAAAGTTGAGGGCTAGCAATGAGCTTTGGGGCAGAATGATAGCTTTGAGAGTGTGTACCTTCAGCTATCCTCCCATCCAAAATCCCACTTTATCTGGTCCTGAAACTTTTGAAATCTTCCCTCAAGTACCAAGACACCACTGCCTGCTTGGCCTCCTTCTGTAACTACCTCCAACCCTGAGATGATTGAGCTGCTTTCTCCCACGGTTCTTGTCACTTTGATCTACCGATCAACTCTTCCTCATTCTTCATTAATCTCTCTTCCAGATGCAGCTCACACTTGGAGCTTCTTGTCCAGCTGGCTGCAGACCCACACAGGGCCAGTTCTTCCTGATCTCTGTTAGCACCGCGATGGGGAACAGAGAAGTGCATTATACACAATTGTGTCTGCTCTGCCCAGCACAGAGTCTGGCACACACAAGGCCAACGAACCCACGAAGCTTGAGCTGTGCAAGCTTCCATTTCCTCGTCTATGAAAAAGCAGTGGGAAGTCTTATCTCACTGGGTGATTTTGAGGATAAAACGTGATAATAAAGGTAGATGTGGTTTTTGCAGCCTGCATTGCACACGGTGACATGTGGGGAAGGAAACGTTTTTGTCCACATCACAATGATATTACTCAGGCTGCCATTCAGGAATTCTCATCTCCTGGGAAGAATGAGATGCAGGCTGCCATAGGGAGGATGAGAACTGTTGGTCCCAGGCACAGGTGCAGCTACAAGGTGCTAGCATCCGAACTCATTGAGCAGAGCCATAACACAAATTTCAGACTCCGATTCACAATCCAAGGGGGAAGAAACCTAAGAACTTTCCTTAAAACCAGCACAGGAGTAACTACTGAAACATCAACCACTAGCTAAGGCATGGCCCATAGCAGGTCAACCACAGGCCACAGCTAGGGGTATGGTGGGTTGGGGGCGGGGTCTAGCTTACTTCCGTTGCATCATGGGAGAAAACAGTCAAATTACTTTAGGAGACACTAGGATGCAAGAGGGATGGAATGAGAATGAATGGATGAGACAGCGGGTGAGTGGCAGAGCAAAGCGTACCTCTAGTCCACAGAAAGTTAGGGAAGGTGCAAAGGCAGAGAGTGAGCTGTGGCAAGTGGTTCGATACTAAAGCTGTGGGAAAAAATAAAGGCCAGGGCATCAGGGATCAATTTTTAAATATAATGGTAGGGGACACATAATGTCTCAAAATTGTCAGAGAAAAGAAAAACTTTGAAGGAAAACTCAGCTCCATTTTTAAAAATATTTGAACTCAAGCATCTTCTTTCCAAATGAATTTCTAGAAGCCTCTGTGGGAATAGCCCTGAACTTGAATTGAAATGAGCTTTCCCAACATAATTTTAAACTTATATTTCAGACCGCAGCCTGCCTCAAAATCAAATTGAGAAACCAGCCACATTCTGGTTGTGAAAGATTCCTGGGAAAGGGATCCACAGGCTGCAGAGATGCAGGGGCAATATGAACAGATTGTTCGAACTGAAGGGAGCCTCTGATCAATGGGTTCTTGAATGTCCAGGAAGGACCAGATATAAACACCATCAACCTTGATGCTAAAGTCTGTGCAGAGCCCTTGGCAGAGGAGCTATCCAATCTTGAACCAAACAGAAGAGTCACAGACCTGATGAAGGGCAAACTGAGGAATGGATCAATGCTGAGAGCAGGCCACATCCGCTGATTCAGCTGGATGAGAGGCGTTCAGCTCCAAGGTCAGCTGCCTGAGTCAAGGAAGGCTGCGTATGCTACATTACGGAAAGAGGACAGCTCTCCAGCCCAAGTTATTCTCCATGAAGCAATCAATCAATCAATATATACCCATATGTATATATACATATGTGCATATGCATACATACATAATACATACATACATATATACACATGCATATATACACATAAGCTGCTAGAGGAATTAATTTTTCAACTTTGCTTATACCATTTAAAATGATGAAACCTTTATAGATTTACATAACTTCAATGACTTTAAAGTACTTTGGGTGCAAATAAGAGAAACCCAACTTAAGTTAATGGAAAATGGAATTTAATTGATGCATTGGGTCACATCATTTTAAACTCAATAAAAGGGGCTGGGGCAGTGGTTCAGTAGTTATGGTGCTTGCCTGGCATGCATGAGAATCTAGGTTTGAACCCCAGCACCACATACACAGTTAAGTGTCAGAGCAATGAAAAACTAAATAGAATTGATTGTCTTTCTTTTTCTCTCTCACTGTCCCTCTCTCTCTCTCTCTTTTCTTCTTTAAAAGAAAGAGGGGACAGTAAGAGAAAGAAAGAGAGAAGCAATTTTTATTTGGTTTTTCATGTGACTTTTATTCCTCAGATCCTTCATTGTGTACATGGTGCTGGGTTTTGAACTCACGTACTTGTGCACGCCAGGTAAGCACTGTAACCACTGAGCCACCACTCCAGCCCTCTCTCTTTTTCTAAAAAACAAAAAAAATTAAAATACCAATGTTAGGTAAGACCAGATCTGGGGGTTCAATCAGAATAGTGAAGACTTTTTCTTTCTTTCGTTCTCAGATAAGGTCTTTCCATGTGACGGAAAATATAGCAGAGACTCCATCTCCGAGCAACCCCAGATTCACAGTCTATTTCCTATAGGAATAAGTCCAAAAATTCCAACAGGAAGCCCCATGAAAGATTTTGACGGGTCCAGCTTGGGTCATATATTTACATCCCTTAATGAAGCTCTTTGGCAAGGAGAATGGGTGCTCTTATGAAGAGAGGGATTTGGGGAAAGAAGATGTGGTGGGTGCTGTAAAGAGAAAAGGAACATGTATTTATGTTTCTTTCTTTCTTTTTATTTTGTTAATATCCAATGAGATAACTATTTGGGAATTGTTTTGTAAAATGAAAATTCTTATAAAATACGGACGTATAACATTAACTTAGGAGCAGCGAATCTTGATGCTTATTCACCAGCATCCACAGATAACAGAGGTAAGTGCAGGATCCTTTCTTAAGTTTCCTCCATGTGGTAAGTCCTAGAAAGGGACAGTCGCTGGAACAACGAGAACTGAGTTCAAGTGTGGACATCCCTCTGTCACCAGGGACCTCTCATGATCTAAGATGTGGTTTACTAACTCACTGGATGACTGGAAGGAATAGAAAAAAACACAGCATGGACATACGTTGAAACCCAAAGAATAAAATGGAAACACAAGAGGCAACAGGAAAAGTTATAAAGCCAGTTACAGGACAAGCAGAAAGGACAGTGCTAGCAAGGAAGAGCTGAGATTGCCCCTGAAATCCTGCAGGGCAGTTTCAAGACCTGATGGAGAGATTGGTGAGACAGCACCCTTGGAGTGTCGCTAACAGGGGTGGGGAGCCTGAGCAGATACTTGAAGTGAGCAGCCTTAGCTCTGCCAACCAGCCATGCTAGCTTCTCGCCATCATCGTCCCCGACTCTGCTTCTACGCTCTTGCTCCCCAAGAGTTCAAGAACGAAGGAACACCAACAAAGCAAAGTTCGTCCTAGAAGCAGGAGCTTATTGCTTGTGACTTACTGCCCCAGGACTGAGGAACTCTGGATAGTCCTAGTCTACCATGACCTGTCTTTAGCCGAGAAGGGCAGGAAGAGAGGGATTGGAGAGAGGAGGTAGAATCATTTACCAAAGTACATGGGTGTTTTTTTTCTACACCAGACCTCATGGATTTGATCTTCTCTGGTGAGCCTACCTATAAGATAAGAGCAAGAGAAGCTCTGCTTTTGGTCATTCATTCATTGATTCAATCATACATTTGATTCTTACTCTTTACACATTGTGTAGTGCCACTCATTGCTGTTCCATTAAAATTTACTGAGTCTCTCTTCTCTGGGATCTTAGCTGGGATCTGGAGATGTGAAGGGGAGGAATACCTTGCTCCCGCCATCCAAGGAGCCAAACAGGCAGGTGCTGTGAAGTGAAATAGGTGCAGTGACAGGAACCCTGGCCAGTTGGAGGAAGAGAGCTCATGTATCTTGAAGGTTGATGGCACATCCTAAGAATACAGTCTTGTCCTATAGTTGCTGAAGACCCTAAAAGGAGTGTCGTGGTCTTATTTTTATTTCACAAAAATCTTTGGGTATCTATGTGGTTTACCTGTTAGACAACCAAAGTATAGAGGGTAGAAATCTAGAGCAATAATTCAGGTGAACAACAATGAGGTTTTGAATACTCAGCTGGATGGTAAGGATAAGAGAAGAGAATTAATTAAGATATACTCATAAGGCAAAATTGGCAAGATAGGTTACTGAATTCAATGTATAGCTGAAGGACACAGAGTCAAGATAGCTCCTACTAGTCTTCTGACTCCAGGAATCAGAAAGCCACCAAATGGAAGTTGGAGAGACTGGTTTAATGGGGAAGGCAGTTAGTTTAGTTTAGAATATGTTTTAATTTGTGGTGTTCATGGGGCATCAAGATGGAGATGTCTAGTGAGGGGCTGCATCTGCAAGTCTCCAGGTCAGGAGGGACAAAAAGGGGAGTGTCAGCAGACTAGAGGCGGTAGCTAAACTCCAGAGGCAGTGTGACTGTTGAAGAATGATTTACAAAGTGGTATACAGTTTTCTGTGCAAGCCAAGAATCCAAGGCTTAAGGGAAGGATGAAGGGGAAGACCAGATAAAGATATCAAGGGAAGAATGACCAGGAAAGGGAAGACACAGAGGAGAGAAGTTTCAAGATGGAAGGACATTGTTACTATAAAATTCTGCTGGGGTAACAGGGGAGGCAAGGACTAAAGAAAGTCAATTGCACCAATTAAAGAATAAGTAAATAAATAGGAGGAAGATCAATAGAGTAGAACGAGGGATCGGGGGAGGGAGATGGAGAGTAAAAGGAAGTACCGGGGAACAAAATGGAGCCAACCATGTTATGTGCATTTGTAATTATGTCAAAATGATCCCTGCTCTTGTGTACAACTGGCCCTCACTAACAACAAAGTCAATTGGAAAGTTACAAGCGACCTTGGCACGAGGGACTGCCATTGACAGCAATCCTTTTGTGGGAGCTAATTTATAGCACCCCTACATTTCTAGTCTGTGGACAGAAACAACGCAGGAATGCAGACAGAAAATCAGATGGAAAGCAAATCGAGCTAGCTGCTTTCCTTCCTTCTCCCTTGGATCAACCTCATCATTCTCCCCCAAATGTAATTCTCTTAGTTTGCAGAAGAGAAAGTGTCTGCATGAACTTAAGCACAAATGACCCATAAGACTGAAAGGAGGGGAGGAAAGGGTTCAGCAGGCAGACTTCATCTGCCCACAGAGGAAACAAGGGAGGTGACTTCTCAGTCCACCCCCACCCTGGGGAGGGAAGAAAACATTGCCTTCCCTCTATAAAGCAAAACTTAAAAAAGAAACTGATGTTCTCTTCCCAGAGTGGCAGAGATGAAGACCCAGAGCTCAAGACATTGAGGACTAGATTGTTCACTCCTGCTGGGGAGCAGCTGGGAAGAGCTGGGTGCCTGGAGGCAGGACGTTTGGGTAACTGGCCAGAGTGCATGAATGTCAATCACACGGATGTCAATCACACCGGGCTCTTAGCTTCAGTCTTACTGGTGCACTCTGCCCAATGTATGACTTCCTTCCTGATCTCAATGAAAAAATACTCCCAATGGAGGAGAGAGGCCACCTTAGCTTAATCAACATGGATCTGCATAATCTGTCTTTTTGGCTCCAAAGCTTTGCTCCATGGTGATAGGAAGAATACTGTGCCTGGAGTCAGAAGGTGGTCTGTCAAGCACTGGCTATTTCACTTCCTATATCACCTTGCATACGTCTCTGGACTATCCTGAGGTTCACGGTTCCCATCTCAGAAATGAAAATAATTGGTTCTATCTCACAGGGTTGTTGTGAATATCGGGTCAAATGAAAGCAAATCATGTTAGGTTAATATCAGCTGGAGAATGTGCATGAGAAGGACTCAGCACATAGTCCAGGTGCTCAATAAACTCTTATTGATTCTAAATCTATTTACCAGCAACAGTGTTTCTCTAAAAGCATTCAAGAACTACGATTTCGGACTATTACACTGTCACCCTCTGGGAAGATCTTCTTTGTGTTTATTGAGAGGAAATGTCAAACTAGGAGTCTGGCTGGCTGCTCAGGGCACAGCAATGCTCGTCAGAATTATTTTTTTTTTCCCTAGAGTTAAGTCCCAGAAGATTTAGATCCTCAAATTTATCTCAATACATAGCAGTGATTCAGTTCATTGGGATTAACAATGCTGACATTGATAAGAAACTTATGTGTAATGTTACTGACGATTTATTTTTAACACATCTTCTTTTAATTGATGATAATATTCAATGCACTGCATTTCTTCAATCATTTGTGTGTCAGATAATAACAATAATTGTCTCCTCCCTTTAAGAACTAACAATCCATTAGCAGAGATAAGCAAGCATGCAAATAGACACAGTCAAAGCAAGAAATGAGTACAAATATCCAAGGTCAGGGACCTCAGGAACACCAAAGAGAGGCTAAGCCTGCTTGAAGGAGTCAGGGGAGGTTTGATAGTTAGCAGATGCTGGAGCTGGGTTTTGAAGGGTCAATAGGATTTTGTCAGTTGAAGATGGCAAGAGAGAGAATTTTAGACAGAGTAAAAAACTCACAAAATAATGGAAGCACAGGGTGACCTGCCCATCCAAGAAGCTCCTCATTCTGGAAACAAGTTTGGTGGGAATGGGGGGCAGGGTGCCACTGATGGCCACTGGATTGGAGAGTGGACAGGCAGATGCCACAACAAGAAAGGCCGTGAACATGAGGAGCTTGGACTCAGCCAACAGGGAGAGGGCAGTGGTGGGCAGAGGGCAAGTGAGTCAGCCTCTACCTTCGGGGAAGCCACACATGAAACCAGCCTCCTGGGAATGGCTCCTCACCCTTAACGCCGAAAAAGACACATGTGGGTGATTCCCACCATCGAGATCATTTGGCTCGGGGTTGGGGATTTAGCTCAGTGGCAGAGAGCTTGCCTATCACGTGCAAGGCCCGAGTTTGATCCTCAGCCCTGAAAAAAAGAAAAGATCATCTGGTGCTCCTTGTTGGTGGATTACCTAGTCTACCTGTATCAGCCTCTGGCAGAGAACCCTCACTCTTCCATGAATGGGGAAATATTATAGGCCCCAAATGGATAATTTCCCCCGTTAAAAATGTTTTGTCTAGGCTAATTACAGCACAGCTCAGCAGGTCAAACCGTGGAGCCAGACAGCTTGGGTGTGAATCCCAGCTTCTCCACTGTCTAGCTGCAGGACCTAACAAGCCTCAGTTTCCTCTTCTGCAATAGAATAATAATATAGATGCCTCCTTGGAAGTGTTGCTGTATTAAATAAATTCATATGTGTATAGCACTATCATATTTGGAGCAGGGTTGAGCTCACAGGAAACTATTGGAAGTTAGTCATTGCTATTATATATCAGCATTTAGATTGCAAGTTTAAAAACTTAAGAGTTCTATTCTAGACACAGTGATTTCCCTAGACTCTGGTGGTTTTTCTCCAATTGTAACCAAGGAGATTCAAACCATCTAAATTCTAATTGGCACTAGCAATCAGTGTCTATACTTAATTGTCAAGTTATAAAAATCTATGGACCTCCATTTCCTTTTTATAAAGTATGAAAACAATAATATATCCCTCAAAAGATTCTTGTGAAGTCTGAAAGTCAGATTCATTGATGCTCCTGGCCAACTGAAGAGCTGCAAACATTGTCTGTCTTTTGCATTAGGATTCGGCCAGTAACAACTCTTCCCTGGGTTCTGGGAGGGTACGAAAGCCCCAACGAGAAAGAACATGTAGGGATTTTTTGTCAAACAGGTTACAGTGATGAAAATTTGAAGTAAGAACTGACTTGAAATTTGTCTTTAAACACCTAGTGAATAGATTAGTCCTGATCTATCCAGACACTAATTTGCTAAAACTGATTTGAAAATTGTGAACAGTGTCTTGTTCCACATTGACCCCAAACTGAAGTCACGGGCACATCTCTCCCTGGTCCCTTTCATGTAGATGAATGGGGCTGGAGCAGCAGTTTGCACTTGCTGGGATGGCGCACCTTGGTTACAGACTTCGGATTCTGTTACAAGTTGCTTTTGAAGTCCCAAAGTGTGTATCTATCTGACCTGAAAAGTCTCCAGTTTGAAGTTGACTTTGAATTAATCTAGCTGCCCTTCAGACATACTCGAATTTCCCCTGGTATAGACTCACCTTCGGTAAGCATCCATCTGCAAATCTCTCTTTTGAAATTTCCCCATCCAGACAACTGTTTTCTCATCGGTGAAATGTGGGACGTAGATTATCAGAGGTCCTTAATGAAGCTATGTATGGAATGCAGAAAGAATTTGAGAGATGTCAATACTTTCAGTGTGGGTATTTTTTATCAATAAGTGCAAGCCTCTTGGGGGTTCTCAAGGTTGCTTTCTTAGGAGAAGGAAAGAGGAGGTGCTACTGAACTCCCTTCTCTTTCTGAGAACACAGCATTGCATAATGAGCACTGTTCTTTAAAAAAAAGCATGAATAGCATGCATGAGAACGAAATGTCGAGAACTATCAGATTACAGTATTTCTAAGAACTTTGGGAACCACAGTGAGGCAGTAATAGAAAGAGCACAGGTTTAGAATCTGGAGAGGCATTATTCAAATTCTAACCTCTAATTACTTAGGATATTAAGTTGCTCATGGTGTCTTAACCTTGATTTCTCCATCTGCGAAATGGAGAAAGTGGTAACTACCTCATGGAGGAGCAAGTGAAAGATTGACTTAGAATAATCCCAATGAATCACAAATACTCAAACACATAAAAATGCTAGGGCCCTTTCTCTAAAATCCCCCAACCATGATTCAGTGAGTAGAAGTTACAAGCCTATCTATTTCCACTTCATATCAGAAAGGACGTTACAGCATTTGGGGTTTCCCACCAATGGAATAGACTGCTTCCTAGGAGGCCGAGCCCCCAAAGCCCTGCCATCCCTTTCCACTGCTAGAATTATTCAGACAAATTCAATGATGCCATTATGGACATTTTAAAGATGGGGAGAAAGGAAGCTGAGTAAATGCCATTTAAGCTCAAAGATTTTAAGATTCTTTAAAAGTCGCTTCTAATTTTTAAAGCTCCCTAACAGGGTTAACTAGATGCTTCTGAAGACTTTGAGAGTATTCACAGGAGTTCATAGTCAGACACTCCTGTGGCCCAGACAAAGGGGACAACACAGGCTTGATCAAGGGAAGGGGTTCTACTGACATGATACCTCCTTTAGACACCATAGAATTATTTAATTACTCTGGTTTGTACAAGTGGAGATTATACAGTGTCACCACTATCAGCTAAAACACATAGGCAGCCAAATGGGTGTTCATCTACTTGACCCAAACATCCAGTCTGACTGATTGTGCTGCAAATTGACATGAACTGACTGCAACGTTAATGAGAGGGAGGGAGAATGGCCCAGAAAGTCCCAGGGTGGCCACTGTCTCCTGGCTAAGAGGAACCAAGGCTTCAGGGTGAACCCTGGGCTCTGCTCTCACACCTGAGACCAGGGCTAGGTCTTTGAGTTGTCATTAAATGCCCTGGAATTCCCACTGCTTTCTCCAAAGCAGGAATAAATGAAATATATTTTTTAAAAAACACCTCGTGGAGATACTGCAACAAAAATTGAGATCTGATTTTCAAAACGTGTTTCTTGAATCACTACAGTGCTGTCCCCATGGAATGGATGAAGAGAAGCAGACAACGTTTCGCTCCATGCCCAGAGGAGCTCCACGTTGGTTGAGGAATCCTTCAAGAAAGGACTCCAGGACGTAAAATGTTTAGAAGCCCTGAAATTCTTTCACTTATTCATTCACATATTCACACTTTTACTCCATCTTGATTTTTACCAGGAACCATCTTAGATCCTGAAGATAGAATGGAGCAAAAGAAGCAAAGTCTTCGTTGTTGCAGTTTATATTCTAATGCAAAAGGGCTCATGGGACTGTGAAAGAAACAGAAAGGAAACGTATTGCTACTTTTCTACAGGGGTGGCTCTAAGGAAACCAACAGGTCTGGCTACAATTTGGAGAACAAGTGAGAACCAAGAGGGAAAATCAAATCTCAGTGTCAGAATATCCAAGGAATTGCATCCACATGGCCAGCAACACTTCTGCTTTGGGTGAAGGGAGTGGTCAAAAAGCAATCTGGGCTCTGGTGGGCTAGACCAGGCGTCCTTCCCTGGCTGGTCAAGGTGGCTACTGCCCCAAATCATTCAACAAAGCCCCTTTTTGTGGGACCCCAGATTCACCACCTTTCACTCTTTTAATGGGATCAGTGTTTGATACGTGACCCCTGACTGTGGACTGCCTTGGGTCAGGTTTTCCTAAGCAAGGGTCATTTACATCCACTTTCTGAATTTATTTCTCTTTGTGTCCATATCCATATGCCCCATTATTATTTACCTACTCACATTTTACTTAAATAAATTTACTTAATCAGGAATCTCAAGTAAAAGAAAAACCAGTGCCACTTCCCACAAACCAGCAGCTATCCCTAAAGAATAAATGCTTCAGACGTACAATGCTGTTAAAGCTGAAAATGCTGCCTTGTCGAGGCTCTGGGCCTGAGGCCTGCTCTCTCTTGGCTGAACGTGTTCCAGCAAGGCTTGGGACACTGCTAAATGCAGGCTGGCTCTACACTGGGACCTTCTGCTACCTTGGTCAGAAAACTGGAGATTGAAAAGGGACTGATGGTCTCAGCTCTGTTTGATCCCGGGGTTGTGCACCTGCTCAAGTCCCGCCAGCACTGAACGTCCCACTTCAGGAAAGCTGTGTCTGGGACTTGCTTTGGTAGACCTTTCTGTTGGGCTCTGTCATGGCTCCACCCAGAAGACAAGTCCCTCCCTTTGTCCCACCATGTCCTGTGGAAATGCCTCAACACATCACCCAGCCTTGGGAAGCCAGGAGTGCAGTTCCTATGTGTCTGTCCAAACCCATACTTCTTCACTCTGCTTCTGATGCCGAAACTGGGGCTCTCTGCAAACCACATTTCTCCCTTACTGGAGGGCCTGTTCTCGATTCCGCCAGTTGGAGGCATTTGAGGGAGGCTACGCGGCATAGGAGGAGGGAGAGGGGCTTTCTGTCAGTTTTGACCCAACAGTTGTCCCTCACCTGACCCAGCCACTGTGTGTGCTTCTTTATGCTCCCCTGGCATCAGCTTCATCTTACCCTCCTGGATGCTCCTGGCAGCTGGCAAGTGTCTGTTCCTTGGAGGGGGTGCCATATGACCACCATCTCCCCAGAGTCCTCTGAGCTCCTGAGGGACCAGCATCAGTGTAGCAGTACTCTCTCCCCAAAGGACCAAAGCCCAGCCTCCTGTTGTTAGCACCTGGTCACCCTGCTTCCAGCTCTCCGGGTGATCTTCTCCCTAGACTTCCTTCCACTGTGGCAGGCTCCCTCATGGCATTTTCAGTTCTCTGGCATCATTTAACCAATCCCTTCCATCAATTCTCTTGATAGAAATACCTACTGTTGCTTCTGTCTTCCTGACTGATTCCTCCCTGGAAGGCCGGTCTTCCTCACTAGACTGGCTGCTTAAGATCAGAGATCACTAAAACTATACTATAGGGCCACAGTAACAAAGACAGCATGGTACTGGTATCAAGACAGGGAAGAAGACCAATGGAACAGAATAGAAGACCCCGAAACCAATCCTAAAATCTTTAAACACCTGATTTTTGACAAAGGGGGTCAAAATATTACATGGAGATGTGACAGCCTCTTCAATAAATGGTGCTGGACAAACTGGT
>PVKS010030640.1:0-24198 GCA_004027875.1 Aplodontia rufa
GTAATATTCCATGGTATAAATGTACCACAGTTTTTGGATCCATTCTTCCAGTGAGGGACATCTGGGTTGTTTCCATAGCCTAGCAATAGTAAATTGTGCTGCTATGAACATTGATATTGCTGTGTCACTGTAATGTGCTGATTCTAAGTCCCCTGGAAAGATACCCAGGAGTGGAATAGCAGGGTCATATGGTGGACTCTTAGTTTTTAACAACAGACATTTACTTTTTGTAATGGTCAAGCTATTTACTCAGGTTATGATATACAATAAAAACTTTTCAAATAAAAATCCTCCACTCTTTCCCAAACTGAGGTTAAATTAACATTGCATACATTGTAAAGCATATATTTCATTTAATAGCTCTTGCCATTAAAAGTTCAATATTTCCCTCAAATCTTAAAATCTTTTGGGGAGAGCTCATTGGCATGTTCACATTATGCTAGAAATATGGGAAGAACATTTTCAAAGTAAAGGGATGCGTTTTTGAAATACATTGTATTTTGCCTTAATCAAGATGTGAAATGTGTTCCTCTTGATCCTTTTAAATTGTTTCCATGACATTTGCCACAGTAGTCATTAAATTAGATAGTAATAGCCCAATGTATATTTGGATCTTTTCCGTTTTGTAGAAATAAAGAAATCGTGTTGGCTACTTTTCTGCTTTATGAGCCTCTGCAGGAACAAATGTGCTCATAAAATGTACATTAAGAGTTCTCCAATTATATTCCTATTTCCTTTAGCACCCCAGCCTCTTAATAAGCTTTTTTCAGGAGTTTCTCGTCTATATTCATTTAATTTCTTCACCATTCCTCATAAGCTTTCATCATGATTTAAATGAAATCCTTTTACAAGGTGCAATAGAATTATAACCAAGTGCATTCACTAAGTATGATTCCTAAAAGAAACCTATTTCTGCACATTGGAAGAAAAGCACTGCATTCAAGATCTTAACTCCTTTTATGTTTTCAAGAAAACAGTATATTGAAGAAACATACATATGCTAACATACTCATACACACATATGTTAGTATATATTTTAATGATGAAACAATACATTCTCAAGATAATCTAGTATTTCTCTCTATGATGATTTGCTCACACTAGCCATTCATATACCTTAAGCTAGATGAGGGTAGGCCTAGCATTATACTTCTGATCTCTTTACTCCTGGTTAAGTGTGTTTTCTGGCAAACTATGCTCTCCTTTTGACAACATGTACAGTGAACGCCATAGGGTATATAACCTGAAGTATCTGGTGCATCTGGGCTGGAAGCCGCATCTACTGTTTCTGGTGCAGTAGTTTACGCTTCATCAAGCTTGATCCCACTTGAATTGTCATTGTGACTTGTGACTTGCCTGGCACATTGATAACATATGCCCATATACAGTATAAAGGCAGCTGAATGTGATTATTTTTTAAGAGACAGTAAGAGAGAGAATTGATTTTACTTAGTTTCTTATGTAGCTTTTGTTGCTCTGATATTTTGTTGTGTATGTATGTGATGCTGGGATTTGAACCCATGTCCTAGGATATACCAGGCTATTGTAACCGTGGAGCCACCTCTCTAGTACCTGAATGTGATTTTTAATTATATATTTAATTATATCTGTCATTTTTTAAATTATCATTGCTAGAATCTGCAAAAAAAAGTGATGGACATAATAATATATGCATATCAAATTGATCATTGTTGTATTTCCATGTCTTGCTTTCATTGTTAATTTCTTAAATGCTCATACATTTCTGTTCCAGATGTATGTTCATTTCAAGATCTGGATTTGGTTGTTGGGCCTGACATTTACAAATGTTCATGACTTTTCCCAAAATTATTTTTACTTTTGCTTTCTTTAGATACTTCATTTTTTAATTTACTTTTGTTTTTGGTTTGTTTTACAGTAATTTCTTTTTAGTTGCTAGTTTTATTTTAGCATATAAGAACTTTACGTTGAAGTTTCAATGTTACAGTTCTCTAACACCAGTAAGAAGTGCTTAATAATTAACCTAACAAATGTCTACTAATTTATTGGCTGAGGAGTCAGGACTAATAAAATAACACAAGGTTCATTACAGAGTGTAATATTTGAAATCAGGTGGTAGGAGATTAAATCTTATGTTTGCCATGTAGATATAACTGTTTGATGTTGAGAAAGTTACTCAGCTGCTTGTAATTTTAATTTTCTTATGTACATGGAAACAATAACTATCTTAAAAGAGTATTGTAAAATCGATGAGATAGTCTCATCGTGAAGGCTTAACAATGATTCTGGAACATATGATATCTTCATTACAGAGTGGCTGTGATTTTTCATTAATTCATTTGAAAAAAATTTCTAAAAAATGCAAGGAGGTATGAGGATTCAGATATTAAATAGAGTTAAAGGGTCAAGCTGAATGAATGTTTTACAGAAAATTTTAACCCGTTCCCTCTTTAAAAAAAAAAAAACCTTCAAAAGCTGCTATTTGTAGAGAACAAGAACATTTTCTCAAAAGGAATAAGTAGCTTTCTCTTTTACTTTTCGACATCAGCTTTCATTTTCATATATTTTCTTAGTTCTCAAAGATACTTCTCCCTAAATTTTGAGGAGATGCAAAATTTATATTTGTGAGGTTTATGAGAAATTTAAAAAAGAATGACCATTCCTTTTGGGCTTTCTATCTTTTGTATCTTGGTTTTAAAATTTTGAAAGTGTTATCACATATGTATGTTATTTCTTTCCATGTGAATCTGTTTAGTACCCACTGTGCTCCCGCATATAAGTTTCAGATTGATAGGAATGTTGTAGGTTTTATTCACCATTTTATCTCTGGAGACAAAGTCTATTGACTAGGGCATTACAGAAGTTCAATTAATAGACAATGAATTAATTATTTAATATTGGTAATTTTTATTATTAACTGATCATTTACAGACATTTTAAAAATTAGTGGACATGCTGGGTGCAGTGGCGTGTATGCCTATAACCCCAGAGTCAGGAGGCTGAGGCAGGAGGATCACAAGTTCAAAGCCAGCCTCAGCAACTTAGCAAGGTCCTAAGCTACTCAATGAGAACCTGTCTCAAAATAAAAAAAAAAAAGTGCTGGGGATGTGACTCAGTGGTCAAGTACCCCTGGGTTCAACCCTCGGCAACCTGCCCCCGCCAAAAAATGATGATTAGCAAACAAGCATTAATCTTTATGTAATAATCTAGATAAAACAGGGTTAGCCAATCCAAAATAATCATTGAGATCTTATTTTCAGTGCAATGTTAACTAATTTCTTGTTACTCCTACTGAAATAAAAATGTTAATGTTTTTAATTATAATAAAGAATTTATCCCAATGGTAAGCATTCAATAAACATTATTCCTAGTCTTTGGGTGATTTTGTTATAAATATGTTTTAAAGAGTTTCTGCAAAGCATTAAGTAAGTTTTAAAAAGTATTGATAATGGGGTTGGGGATTTATCTCAGTGGTAGAGCACTTGCCTAGCTCACACAAGGCCCCAAGTTCAGTCCTCAGCCCTGAAAAGAAAAAAAAAAGTATTGATCGTATGGGGAATGGTGGTGCATGCCTGTAATTCCAGCATCTCTGGAGACTGAGGCAGTAGGATTGCAAATCCAAAGCAGCTTCAGCAATGTAGTGAGGTTGTAAGCAACTTAGCGAGGCCCTGTCATAAAATAAAAAATAAGAAGGCTGGCAATGTGGCTGAATGGTTGAGTGCCTCAGGATTTAGTCCCTGGAACAAAAAAATAATTGTTGATAGTTTCTATTAAAACAAGAGTTGAAAAAGAAAATAGATTGTCTTTCATCATAAGGAAGTAAACAGCTCAGAATTGCCTCAAATTTCATATGTCTAATACTTTAATTAAGACATAGACAACTTTTAAAATGTAGAAGACATTTCAACTCTGATTATTAATAAATATGCTATTTTACTTCCCATTTTATGAAGTATAGCATTATTACAGAATTTATATGAAAACAGCCATCAATAATGATGCACTTAGATGCATCCCAAATGAGTTAATTAAAATGACAGCAGATTTTTATTTATGATCTTGCTATAAATGAGCTGCAAATACTCTGAGCTTGAGGATGTTACCTTTTAAAGTGCCTAGTATACAACACAAAAGAAATTGTAGTAATTAATACTTTTAAAAAACACTAAAAGTAGTAATTGCCATCTGTTCTCATTAGGGGTCTTAATGTACAGTAAATGTATCTTATAAATTAACAACAGCTGGCAATACAGTAGATATTTCTTTGACTATATTTTTAAATGAACATTAAGTGGATGCAATAGTTTAACAAAACTGGATTAAAATTATACAACTATTAAATATGCTAGAAATAATGAACCATGTACAAATTTCCATCTTTATTTGGAATTGCTTTAAAGTTTTCATGTATATAATGATTCACTTGATGACTTCCAATGAAAGTAGAAATAGATTAAGCGGAGGTATTTTTAAAAAAAATGTTAACAAATCTTTAGGAGAGTGATGTTAAATTTAATTAACTGAAAAACGCTTCTTTGCACATTTCAAAGATTCTCAATAATGTTTAAGGCTATTAACTATTAGTTCTTATGTTCATCAAAGTTATTTCTTTTGGGGTTTTCATAATGCATAATGAATAGGTCATTTTGAAAGAATGTGCACTTGCCATTAAAATCTCCTGTATTAAAATGAAATAAATTTTTATCACTATATATGTAATACAAGGTTATTTTGCAATTTAATGTTAAATATGATAGAATATAAGATTATACAATGACCTTGTTAAAAATAACTAAAATATGACCATTATTTAAAATGAAAACATCATTTCATCGTTTAAAACATTAAATCTGCTGGCATTTATAACCATTCTCACCAAGAAAGAGATTTATTGTTCCTCTTATGTCTCTCTCATTAACTTATATATTACTTAACTACAATGTAACAGAATTCTCAGGCTTTCACAAATGCAATTTACAGAAGAGTGAAAGATAAGCCAATGCTTAATATCTCACTGAAATGAATCATCAATGATAACCATACTTCTTCCTTTCTCTGCCTACCTTTAAGTCTATTTTCTTCCTAATGTACGTATGGATGATAGCTACAGAATTTGAAGCAAATTCTCTTCTAACAATTATACGTACTCCTGTCATCCTGACAAAGTGGATTCAGACTGAGTGGAGTGAAGAACTGCAGAGTAAGTTAAACACTGTCATAGAGAGAGTGTGAATATGTGGACAGGGCAGTGTTCCTGTGCTTTGCTTGGAAGCAATTGGCAGAGATGCAAGCGTAGAGATGAAGTCCCTGCCATGTAGTGCTCCATCACACATATTCACTTCAAATCTTATGTTCACATTATAAGTGCTGGTTAATTTTTTTTAAGTTTGATAAGGGCAATGCTTGGCAAAGAAACCAACAATAAATGGCACCTTTTACTAACATTTCATTGTTTTACTAATATTACAATCCACTACTGTTAATATTAATTTTATCTATACTAAAATTACCTCATTTACTGTATGATGAATTATGCAGTTATGGAGACATGGAAATTAAAATTTGGGGAGGGAGGAGTTTTCTCACAGTGTTGCCCAGAATGGCCTTGAACTCCTGGGCTCAAGTGATCCCTCCGCTTTAGCCTCCCAAATAGTGTTAGTATGAGCCCAGGCCACTGAGCCTGGCCCGGATACAGAAATTAGAAACATTTCAGAGTATTTCTGGCTGGGACTCTACCAAATCAATCTCTCTCTCTCTCTCTTTTTCTTTCTCTCTCTCTTTCTCTCCCTCTGTCTCTCTTTTTTGCCTCTTTGATAGCATAATTTCATTCACTCATTCACTAAATATTTATTAGAAGACACTACCTTAAGAGACACAGGGTAACAATATAAATTAAAAAAAAGATATTTGTCTGAACTTGGTTTGAGTCCCACATCTATAGTATTCTTTACATTAGATAAGGGCTTTTCTATTCAAGATGTGCATGGCAGTGTGAAAACTCAGAGGAAGGAGTTATTTTTCTGCCTGGAGAGCTCAGTGAATTCCATTTGGACTTTGGAGCATGGAACAGGGGTTTTGTTCCGGAAATACAGGGACCCGACGTTCTTAGCTGAGTCAAAAGTAAGGGTAAAGTCAGGATGAGAAAAGATCAGAGAACATTGAGGTCATAGAAGGATGAGGACACTGGGTGACAAATGAAAGGTGTGTGCTTCTCTCTTTCCCTTCTTTTAAATCTTTGCTTTCAACAATCCCCTTAAGGTTATTTTGCCTATGCAATTAGTCTGGAACTACCTGCTGGCATTGCTCAGACTTGGGTACACACACTGCATGCTACACACTGGGATTTCTGATGTTGAACAGCAGGTATATCTTAGTGAGGGTATTAAGTTCTTTGTGTTAATTTTCCACTGCTGAATGATTAGAATGCTACCTTGCTCTCAAGAATATAGGAAATATTAATAAAAAGGTACAAGCAATTTGGGGGAAGAAGTTGTATGTATGATTAAAATTTAGGAAAGAGAATTATCTCTTCATACTGCTTTTATAAGTGATCATCAGCTATTTAATTTACTCATAGGTTCCCTTGTTGCTGAGTTCATTGAGGTAAGCATTAATTTCTAAAGGTGCAATTTTTTTTAGTGATGGCAAAGATACAAATAATAATCCTGTCAGTGATTCAGAGAGGAAAATAGGTACTTTAAGACAAGGCAATTGTGCAATTCTCATGCTTGCAAAGAAAAATATTGCCATAATACACAAAAAGCAGAGAGTTTCATTTCTAATTTAATTTCTAATTCTTGACTGTTTTCAGTGAGTGTACATTAGTTAAGTGATTGCTTGGAGTAATTGTGGACAATCTTGATTCTCTTCTGGTTTTGTACCCCATGGATATAATCCAAGGAAACTTTGAAATCAATTGGATGTCCACATACATAAAGAAATGTGCTTCTTGCATTGATCACAATGCAGAATTGATTCTCACTACCTAAGGAAAAAGTACTCAAAAAGTTCAAGCAGAGCTGTAAGATTTATTGGTTTATAACAGAACTTCAGCAAAGAGCTACAATATATATTTATTGTAAATGTTGACTATATTTTCTAATATAAACATTGTGGTTTTGATTAGTTTTTTTGTTTTGTCTTTGTTTTAATGGGCAATACAGGGTACAAAGGCTTGTACTTTTTTTTTGGTGGGGGGGGAAAGTGAATGATTCAGAGTATCAGATGCTTCATTATAGAACAGAGAGTGACAAACTATGATTCAAGGGCCAAATATGGCCACTGATTGCTTTTTTATGGCCTATGAACCATCACTTTTTTTTTGTATTTGTAAATGTTGTCAGAAAGAGGGAGAGAAGAGAAATATTTTGTGACTTGTGAAAATTATACGCCATTCCCATTTTGTTGTCCATAAATAGAGGGGACAGAGCCACTTTCTTTTGTTTACATACTGTCAAAAGCTGTTTGTGCTACAACAGCAAAGATGAGTAGCTGGGACAGAGATAACAAGCTGTAAATCCTAAAACACTGACTGCATGGCTCTTTACAGAAAAAGTTAGCCAATTGCTGCTTTAAAGGAACTACATTCAAAGAAGATACTCAAAATGGTGCAGGAGAAATCACAATGCAGAAACTTTCATGTAACTTCATCTGACAAGTTTCAGTTAATGAATAGAGAATAAAATAACAATGAAAGCAAACCAAAAAACTAAAAACAATTTTCTTTTGTTTTGCTAAAAAATGAATATTTTTTGAGACTGAAAGTTGGTAGCTTATAGTTACAGCAACAGTCTCCCATGAGTGGGCAAGACGAGCATATGGATTTATAAAAGAATGGGCAGTAGGAATTCAGCAAAAGGAGAAATAAGAAAGAGTTAGCAGATGGCTCCTACTAACAGCAGTAAGGAGAGAGGAGCAGAGCTGTATACCAGCACCCCCTCCCACTGTTCTTATCTTAAAAGTCAACTATGATACACTTCAAAAATCAGAGTTGTAATTCACAACTCTGAAGTAGCGGTTGTATCTTTTATAAATAGATAATAAAAATAAAACATGTTAACCTCTAAGTAACAGTACTAAATCTTCAGATAATAGATTCACTTTATCCCAAACTGAATTGAAATGAAATTGCCATAGTGGGGACAAATATGGTTTGTACACTGAATACAAAGTTGAGAGCAGAAGTCCTTAAGAAAACCAGGACATGGAAGGGTGGGGAACAGGACTATGGTGCTAACTGTCTAAATAAACCACAAAAAGTGCACTTGGGTAAACAAGAGTGATGATCTCCATGAATCTCCTTATATTCAGAATTATAAATTATATTATTTAGTTGACACAATTTGGAGAAAACTTTCATGTGAAATTCCTATAGTATAGGTTTTTGTTTTCTGAGAAACAGAAATGATATTTTCCTAAGTTTTTTTTTCTATGTTAAATATGAAAAGAAAATTTACTCTTTCTGAGGGAAGTTATAACTTCATGTATTCTAAAAAAAAATTTTTAAAGAAAGAGAGGACAATGAAAGAGAAAGGGCGAAGCAAATTTTATTTAGTTTTTCAAGTGACTTTCATTCCTTAGACACTTCGTTGTGTACGTGGTGCTGGGGTTTGAACTTGCATACTTGTGCATGCCAGGCAAAAGATATAACCACCTAGCCACGTCTCCAGCCCCTCTAAAAATTTTTAAATGGTTATTTATTAAGTATCTTCTAATTTTTGAAAAACCATTTTCTCCTGTCCAAGAAACAAAAGGGGCAGATAGGAGGGCAAGCATATTCCCAGTTACTTTTAGTCTAAAAGTTCTTCCTGGAAAATATGCCCTACTTTTTGAATACTCTTTCTTCCTTCACTGTTCACATTCAGGAGCTTTTTGGAAAATCTAGTTCTCTGGTTATTAAGTATTCAGAATTGTTTGTAGCTTGTAAGAATATACATATCCCTCTTTTGACGTGCATGCTTGTCTGAGCACACAATACATTTTTTTGAATCACGGTAGAAAATCGTGTCTTATCTCCTACTACATTGGAAATACATTGGAGAGAGCTCTCATAGCTTTATCTCTACTCCTGGGAACTAAGTGACTGCCTGGACAACTTCCTTCTTCATAATTTTCAGGGCCATCTCTACCTCTCTCTGAGAGCTGTCAATAGCCACACAAAGCAAGCAAATAGAAAAGTGAAAAAGAAAGAAAGGTCACATATTGTATCATACCTTTGCCAAATTAGATGTAAATTAACAAATTAACATTTTTTGCTTTGCATTTCCAATATCTCTCTTTAGCCATCCCATTGCTTTGCATATTTTTGTTAACAACTCAAAGTAGATTTAAAGGAAGCAGGGAGCAGTGATATTTCCACCATAGCTCATGGAAGTTTTCCTGAAAAGAATGTTTAGAGCCATTGAGTGTATGAGGAGGGATAAGGAGCAATTCAAAGGAACCCATGACTCTTCTACTTTTACATTTTAAAGAACTGTTTACTGTTTTTACTTAAGTGTCTTTGTGCAGGCTTCAGCAACTAGTGTGAGAAGTAATTTAACTGAAAGTTTTTGAAATTATGCTTATAGAGAAATGCCACTATTTTTTTCCTTTGAATTTGATCTTTTCAGAGGTGGGGTACACAGGAAGCAGAAGGTGAGTGCTCTGGTAGGAAAGCTAAATCCTCTTCCCAGGACATTTCTGCATATTGCTCCTCTTTCCATTCACTGTTCAAAAAACCATTGTGTTGCCGCATTTTGAAAAGCAAGAATCAGAGTTATGTTATAGTGATCTCTCAATTTTTTCCTAGATACAGTTCTGGTTTTCTATTTGGGAATTTAGATCTATGTGGTTATGGTCCACTATTTACTGCATCTTCCAAAGTAACTAATAATTTCCATGAGTACACAAGGATCAAACTGTATAATTCTTTAGTGTTCCATCTAGGACAAACATAGAAAAATGTTTCAGAGTGATGTTATAGCATCCTGTAATTATTGTTTACTTCTTACCTGACATTGGTGCTGTACCTCTTTGCTCAGAATTCTCCCACTCCATCTAGAGACTAAATAATGCATCATGCTAGGCATCAAATTATAAGGTTAACTATTAGAATAATGAACACATGTGGATCCAAGATATTGCCTAAATAATAGCACATTCTATATCTTAAAGCGGCTATGCTCTCCCAGGGCACATCCTTCTAAGTACCCTAATAGGTACCCTAAGTATGATAATTATTTAATTTTATGTGTAGTTTTAGCTCATATATATATGTATGTATATCCATCAACATATAAGACCTATGTTTTTTCATTATATAAATGTTGCACTTCTTTCCTCACTTTGTTTCTTTAGCCAGTTAATGTGATCTTTTGTATTGCTTTGTCAGCTAAAGTTTCCTATGAATCCAGAATATGGTTGTAATAGTTTTTTTCCTTTGTTTATTTACTTGTCCATAATTATTTTTTGTCCAGCATCTTTTGCTGCAACTATGAATTTTGTGTTTGTATGTGTTTCTTTAAATTGTAAGCAAAGGAATGGAATTTCTGAGACATGACATATGTGCATTTTAAACCTTACTAAACAATTTTGGAATGCTAACTTCGGCGACAATTTGAAAATTTGATTTATTTCTTAAATGTTATAGGACAATTTCCTGCTCTGTTTCTTGAGTCAGTTTTGTTAAGTTTATTTTATTTTATTTCTTTAAAGAGAGAGGGACAGTGAGAGACAGAGAAAGAAACAACTTTATTTAGGGTTTCACATGGCTTTAGTTGCTACAACACTCAGTTGTGTACGAGAGGTGCTGGAGTTTGAACCCGGGTCCTCGTGTTTGCCAGGCAAGCGCCGAAACCGCTGAGCCACTGAGCCACCACTCCAGCCCTTGTTAAGTTTATTTTTCTATGAATTTATCCATAAAAATTATTCTTGATTTATTTTTAATCTATATGATGTAGGCATATTTTCTTTTCAAATTGTCCCTTTGACTAATATGATCAATTTTTTAAAAATTTTTCTTGCAAATAATCTGGATTAATTTGGTAAACATATCTAGATTTATTTTGGTGTCCTTTGTAATATCATAAAATAGATTATTAAACCATTAGTCTTCAGGACATTAACCTTTTCTAACAAAAGCTTTAAGAGTAAGTTTTCCTTTAAAAAGTTCTTTAGCAGCAACATATAAATTACCATACAGTTTACTGAGTTCGAATTACCTTTTTTATTTATGAGTTATTTGAAAATACATTTTAAAATTTTGAAACGAATAGACGTGAAGTTTTTATTGTTATTGATTTATGACAACAGAATAACAGAGAACATATCTGAATACTATTTCTTAGGCATTCGCTGAGAATTGTTTTATGGCCTAGTGTGAGAGCTATTTTGGTAAACATTACTTGTGGCTTGCAAAAAAAATACATATTCTTCAGTTGTTAAGAAAAAAGTTTCTCTAATCATTAACAAGGTTTATTTATGGATGGGGAGAGGTGAGAAGCAGAGTGGAGAGGGAGGGAAAACGGGGTTACTAATTCTGAATGGTACTCTTGACTCCCCTGGGAAGCCAAATAATAGTCATGCAATAATTTAAATCTTGAAAAATTAAAAATTAGTATACATATATATGGTCATTTACATATGTAAAAAGGGGGAATAACATTGGAGAAAAGAGCATGGAGTGGGCAAAGTGGGGAGATATTGGATAAAGATTGGGCTCAAGTTACATCAACATTATATATGCATATATGAATGTATAGCAAGGAATCTCTTCAATACATAAGAATGTGCTGAACTAATAAAAATAATAAAAAATCATCTCAAACTTAGCTGAATTGTCTGCTTCCTCAGTTATTGAGCAACATTTGTTTTGCATTCTACTGGACTGGTGGTAAACTTTTTAATTTCTCATTTTGTGTTCTACACAAGTTTGAAACATATAAATGTGTATAACTAGTGTGTATCTCAGTGCAGTAGGCAGTTCATTGTCCTGTATTAATAGTGTTTGGATTTCATGATTTTTTTCTAAGATTAACTATATGCAACAAAGTTTTCTTTTGGGTAGTATGTTTCTATTTTTTTTCCTTCAATTTTTATGATGTATTTTAGGCTTATCATTGGAAATTGATAAAAATTCAATTTCTATGTGAAGCATCAGTCTTTATCTTATTCTGGATAATTAATACCATTTCATTAATTTTTGTCATTATTCTATTTGAATTTGTTTTTATCCTCTTGATTTGTGTTTCTTTCTCTCCTGCTCATCAATTTTTTTCCTCATTATCAGTACTTTAAGATATTTGTTTAAAAATTTCTCCAATACAATAATTCAGTTGTTGATAAATTTCAGATTTTTTTTTGCTTGAAAATTTCTTTACCGTTGCTTTTGAAAGATATGGTATATACTCTAATAGATCCTTCCCACAGTAGTTTACGTAGATGAATTTTAATTTTTTAAATGTTTGAAATTCAGTTAAATTTTAAATATTTCCAATATTTATTTTTTTATTTTTCTTGCTTCATTATTAATATTGAAAAATTCTATCCAAATTACTTTATGGGTCATATGGCTATTCTTTCTGGTGGCTATTAAATCTTCTTTGACTTTGGTTTTCTTTTGTTTCATAAAGTCGCATTTGAGTGACCTTGTATTATCATTTTACTGCTTGGAAATGACATGCTTTCAGAATGTTGAGTATTGAAATGTATCTCTTATTCATTTTCAAATATTCAAAGCCACTGTGACTATTAGAAAACATCTCTTTAGCCCATTCACCTTCTCACCTATGTCTTTCTGGAATTCCATTCTGATATGCAGTTTATCATGTTATTTTCCAGTTCTCTTAAACAAAATTCATACGTACATTTGTTCTGGGAACTGAACCCAATGGTGCTTTACCAGTAAGCCATATCATCAATCGTTTTGTATTTTTGTTTTGAGACAGTGTCTTGCTAAAATGCCTAATGCCTGCTGACTTGCAAAGTTGCCTTTGAACTTGAGATCTTCCTGCCTTGGCCTTGAAGTCACTGGGATTACAAGCATCTACCACCATGGGTAGTGTGTTATTTTCTCTTCTCTGACTTTTGCAGTCACTTTTGGTGAGCTTACATTTATTGGAGCTTCCTATAAGGATGATGTGAGCTTAGTTTTCATGATGTCTTGATCAAGAGGGATTTGCATTTGCTTCTGCCAATTTCATAATTATTGTCACAGAAGTAGTATACAGAAAAACTTTATATTGAACATTTTTTGATTCACAAAGGTCATATGAATTAATCCTCCAATCCATATGAGTGTTAATTATCATGGATTTTTTTTATTTTATCTTTTATGTCTATCCAAAACCAACATAAGGGTATCTTGACCTTGGTACTATTGATATTTTGTACTGCATGATTCTTTATCGTGTGTGAGAAACTGTCTTCTGCATTAAAAAATTCTTATTAGCATTCCTGAAACCTTTCCACTTGATACAATTAGCATAGTAGCACCTCTATCTTGTAATGAAAGCCAAAAATATCACCAGATGTTGCCATCTGTGTCACAGGTATAAAGGAAATTTGCTCTCAAATGAACTAGGCCAAAACAAACATATTTCCTCATGGGATTTACTTTTCAGGGTGTGCATGTATGTGTGTTTGTTTCCTTTCTAACTGATTCTTTTTATCTTTGCTTCTATTTATTTTTTAGTAATAGTTCAAGGAAGAGAATTTATATATTTTATGTTTATCATAAAATCTTTATTACCTAACAACATTTTAAATAAATTCTTCCTGTGTAAGACCCCAAATGTTTAAAAGATGATAATCAGTGTTTAAGAAATGAAATATCTCCATAAATTATGTCATGGTTAAAAGAGTGTTTTAAAATAGGTAATATGTAAATGATTTAATATTCTAAGATAAAACTTTTAAAATTATTAAACAATTTGGTATTAGTGCCATTTGTGAATAGATTCAATCATAGTACCACTGTTAAAATAGTAAAATATTCAGAACTTTGCAAATATATTTGTGCATAGGATCATGTAAGCAAATGAGGATTAACATAGCACCAGATCAGATTTCTGTTATATGCCTAGCATTGCTAGATATACAGAGTAAACAAAAGAAAAAAATTCCAGCCTTCATATAACATATAATCTAGTGAAAAGTTCCAATCAATAAAATTAATACATGTCAGAGGATGAAATATGCCTTAGAGAAGAATGAAATTGTGTTAGGGAGAAGGAGGATCCTAGGGGATTTTTCCTTTCTTTCTTTGTTTTACAGAGGATCTTGAGGGCTTATGTATTAGTGAGATTTTCATTGCTGTGACCAAAATACTCAAAAGGAACAACTTAGAGGAAAGAAAGTTTATTTTGGATCATGGTCCATGATCAGTTGAGTCTATTGCTCTGGGTCCAAGGTAAGGCACTGGATTGGAGGAAGAGAGCTGTGTTCATGGCAGTCAGGAAGCAGAGAAGGAAAGAGGCATCAAGGAAGAACAACCCTTCCAGGGCATGCCTACCTCCTTCAGCCATGCTGCACCTGCCTACAATTAGCCCATAGTAAGTCCGTTCAAACAGGATGGACTAATGAGGGTATAGCTCTCATAATCTAATCATTTACCTATGAATATTCCTGTATTAACAGGAGCTTTTGGGAATACTGTATATCTAAACCATAACATTTATATCCCTGGCCCACAAAAGTTCACATTCATCTCAAAAAGCAAACTGCATTTAGTTCACAACAAAGAATACCATAGTCTTAACAGTTTCAATACCTGCCGAAGTCCAAGTCCAAAGTCTCCACTGAGACTCAAGCAAGATCATTGCTGTAAGTCCCTGTACAAATGCAACACAAGTTATATACATCCAATGTACAATATTCCATTTCCCAAAAGGCAAAATGGGATGTAGAAAGAAGTAATGAAGTCAAAGCCAGACCTACACCCAGGTGGGCAAACAGGTTCTGTAATTCTATGAGTAATTCCTCCTACTTTTGTCTAGGACAAATGAATTCATGAGATGCTTTTCAAAAGGGCTAGAGCAGCCCACTCTTTGGCCTTGCTGGTTGCAGTACTCATCAACTCTCACTTACCATGGCTCTTTCCGCCAGCAGCCTCCTCGCCCTCCCAGCAGTCCACATTACTGCTATCTCTCAATTCCTGGGATCTCCATTCCAGTTTCAACTTTACCTCAACAGCTTCAAGTATTGCCCTCTCAGGGGCAGCCTGAAAGAATCTCTACTCTGCTACACTTTGCAGGGCCTCCAAGGACTACCTTTGAAAATTTGGTGGAAATCTCCATGACCCCTTCACTTTGGCAGTATGCATTTCTGTTGAATGAGAGCCACATAGATATTACCACAGCCTGTTTTCTGTTCACACCATAGTTGAGCACCCTAGAATAATGGCTTCAGCTGCTTCTGAGTGCCTGGGTGGCTGAGTACTTTGAAACATCTTCCTAGGCCCCCCTGGGCAAGCACAGAACCCCCAACATCCTTTCTCAAAGGAATTTTCCTTTTTATACCCTTGAGCCTGTGGCAGGCTCAGTCTTTCAAACTTTTGAGATACCCTTGAGGCTTCTTTCCTATTGTCTCTGTGCAACGTACTTAGCATTTCTTTAGTGGTTGCAATCTCTTAAGTACACCTTTCTTGGCCCAGCTTATATACTCTTTTCAGGTCAAATTGCAAGTTTTCAAAATCCTTTAGGTCTACTTTTTGCTCCTGATTCTCATAGTACACCTGGCTAAAATCTGTCAACAAAATCCTAATAGATAACATGTGAGCAGGAAACTGAAGATCTTGAGGCATATGAGGATAGTTGGGAAAAAATGTGCAGCATTTGTTACTCTTCAATTATAAAGAAGTTAAAACTTGTAATAACAAGTTGATTTTTTAAAAATATAAAATGAGAATGATCAGGCAAAAACATGAACACATTTTCTGTGAAAAGTAGCTACCCTTGGGCTGGAGCAGTGGCTCACCACTTAGGACACTTGCCTGGCATGCTTGAGTACATGAGTTCAAACCCCAGCACCACATGTACCACAAAGTCTCAGAGCAAGGAAAGCCACATGAAAAAGTAAATAAAAATTGATTTTTTTCTTTCTCTCTCTCTGCCCCCCCCCCTCTCTTTTTAAGTAGTAAGTCCATAGCAACTTTGGTCATATAGAGAATTTGTAAATGTTTTTGACAGCTCACAAAATTAAAAATAATGTAAAGTTTTGCCAAATGTTTATATTTTGTAACTCCTTTGTACCATAAGATGTTTTCAGAGACTGGGAAACATCTTAGATTTGTTAGGTTAAAAAAACATGAGTTATATTAAATTTTTAAAGAGTTTTTTTTGAGAAAAACAATAATTCTTCAACTGAGAAGTATCAAACAAAAAGAAGTTTAGTGCTCTGATGATAAAGAATGCAGGGAAAATATTACAGAGAGTATATAGAAATAAAATCATTATTTGATTATAGTTATAAAATTGCCTTTTGATGTATTTTGTTGGCACAGAATCATGTGCTGTTTGACTGCTTTTGATTGGTTGAGGTTAAGTTTTGCTTTTCTCTGACATAAATGTTTTCCAAAAATGACCCAAGTTATATTTTCCGTATGTTTAAGTTTAAGAAAGGTAAAGTATTTTTCTTTTTCTTTGTTAGCCTACACAGTTTCATTTGCTTGGGAAGTTTTCAGACATTATTTCCCTTTAAATTTTTGTTTGACATTTACTAAAATCTCATAAATTATATAATAAGAATACACAAATAAAACTTGAATTTTCTTATCTTTGTCTTTCTAGTGTACCAAATATTTGCTGAATTTGGCTCCCAGATTCCATTTCCTGTACATTTAGACAATACAATCATCATTTTGTTTGAGAAGCTGTCCCTTCTTGTCTGTGTCCCTCACCAACATGCATATGTGCTCAGTAGAAGCTGGTCCCATGTCCAGGGACAGGGCCAAGGGAACAGACAGGCATATCACCCAAAATGACCTTATTAGAGTGAAGCTCAGGAATTCCATTTGGTGGCTAATGAAGAGCTACCTGCACAGGAAATAATAACATGTGTCATATACTCACAGGAGGAAAGCATTTCACGAACGCAGATGCACCAAGTAGGTTAATTAAGCCAATGCTACCTGCTTGTTTTAGTCCATTTTCTGTTGTTGTTGTTGTTGTAATGGAACACCTGAGACTGGATAATTTATAAAGCAAAGAAATTTATTTTGTGTATCTCTGGATACTGGAAAGTCACAAATCATGTCACTAGCATATGGTAAGGGCCTTCTTGTTGGATCACAATAAGGTTGAGGGCATCACATGGTAAAACAGCAAGCATGCTAGCTCAGGTCTCTCTTCCTCTTCTTATGAAACCACTGCTGCTCCCATGGGGGCCTCACCATCACAAACTCATCTAATCTTAATTAACTCCCAAAGACCTCACTTCAAAATCCATTTGCATGAATTTGAAAATTATGTGTCCAGCACATGAACTTCTGGAAGACATTTATTTATTTTATTGAGAAATTTATTTGTTGAATAATCATAAGTTTTTAACAAAATAATATCATATGAATATAGATTGTTAAGATTAGATTTACCCCAAGAGTGCCCCCCCAATTACTCACCCTTATCCCTCCCCTCCACTTCCCAAAACATTTCCAAAAATGTATTAGGTTGTATAACATTACAACTTATCCAGGTTTAACACGTGATAATAGACCTCCTTTCTCAATGGCCAGGGTCTAGTTCCATCCTCCACAGATGACTGAAGACATTCGACTCTTGGTTCTCTGGGGTATGCTGCTTTCACTCAGCATAATTTCATCCATAGCCATCCATTTATTTTCAAAGGCTGCAATATCATTGTTTCTAATTGCTGTGTGAAATTCCATGGTATATATGTATAATAGTTTTTGGATCCATTCATCCAGTGAGGGACATCTGGGTTGTTTCCATAATTTTGCTATTGTAAATTGAGCTGCTATGAACATAGATATTGCCATGTCACTATAATGTGCTGATTCTAAATGCGCTAGAAAGATACCCAGGAGAGGAATAACAGGATCATATGGTGGGCTCATCCCTAATTTTTTGAGGATTCTCCACACTGCTTTCCGGAGCGGCTGTACCAGTCTGCACTTCCACCAACAATGTGTTAGCGTGCCTATCTCTTCACAGCCCCTCCAGCATCTATTATTGTTTATTTTCTTCATTTTTGCTATTTTGACTGGCATGAGGTGATATCTTAATGTAGTTTTCATTTTCATTTCTCTGATTACTAGTGATTTAGAACACTCTCATGTATACATTGGCTTGATCAATGTCCTCTGTTAAAAAATTTCTATTTAGCTCTTTGGTCCATTTATTAATTGGGTTGTGTGTATTTTTGTAGTTGAGGCTTTTGAGAATTTTGTAGATTCTGGATTTGAGGCCCCTGTCAGAGGAATCATAGCCCATGATTCTCTCTCTTTCTGTAGGAAACCTCTTGAGTTTTTTTATTTTTTCCTTGGCAATGCAAAAGATTTTTAGCTTTATGGCATCCCATTCACTGATTTTTTACTTTACTTCCTTTACTTCAGGAGACATGTTGAGAAAGTCTTTACCTACTCCCAAATGCTGAAGTGTTGGACCTAATTTGTCTTCCATCAGTTGCAAGGTAGCTGGTTTAATTCCTAGCTCCTAGATCCATTTTGATTTGATTCTCATGCAAGGAGAAAGATATGGGTCTAATTTCAACTTTCTGCCACTGGCTGTCCAATTTGTCCAGCCCCATTTGTTGAAGCGGCTGTCTCTCCTTCATGTAATGTTTTTCCCCCAATTTAAACCACAACATCACTGTAACAGATAAATTGAAAATCTGTGGAGCTTAATACAATAGAAATCTGTTCTTCTCCTGATATATATTCCAGTTGGTGGTGGTGCTTCACTCCACAAATCTAGGTTGATGAAGGATCCATCTGCAATTCAAGGGTTTAGTATCCAGGCTAAAGATAAAAATTGGTGTTAGTGGTTGTGAGATTTAAATGGTCCATGCCTCCGTTACATATAGTCTGTTGATTCAAAAACAGTTCCTTATCACACTATGTGGAAGAAAATGTATAATAAAATCTAGCTTTGAGTTGAGGAGGAAAGCATAAACCAGCTTGGTGGAAAGTTAGTCTGTGTCACAGAAAGTATATAACACTGAAAGGTAAACATGGGACCTACAACTTGATGGTTCCAATAATCGGACCAGTCATATTCAACTAATATGATGAATTATATTTCCAATTTTAGACAATTGATATGAATTAGTTTTAGTATATTTAACTTACTGCACTATAGAAGTTCTTAATATACATGACAACATAATATGATAAGTTGTTAATAGATGTTGGTAGAATAAATGAATATATGCATTCTCTTATTTTCTCAAACACACAAGAAATTATATTTGCCTAGAAATGTTAAATTAAATATTTTAGTTTATTGCTTATTTCTATTTTCCAGAATTACTGTAATTTTGAAAAGTGAAGAAGTATATATTTTGGGTATTATTTTTTTCATTGATTATTGGTTAAGTTAAATCATACTATTTAGAAAGGGAAGGAAAAACTTCATGGTCTTACCAAATGAAACATGAATGTATTCTCAAAGTATAGCATCCAAGAAAGCAGGGCTTGGGTATTGTACCTATTTAGGTGGGACACTACACAATTCATTCCACAGAAACTTTCTCATACAGGAAGGGAAAATCATAATTCAAAGAAACTTTTAGAAACAGGATGAATCTTGAATGATCTATTGCATGAATTCATTTCTATTGTCTTAAATGAATATTGAGTCTGTGCATTGAAAAATATTGAAATAGTGTACTAAACCTGAAAGCTAGCTGGGTTATACCTAGAAAGTGATATGAACATAGACATCAACGGGAAATAGGTCAAGATATGCATTGGGTCTGTTTTTTCAAAATTCCACAAACAGAAGAAAAATAATTTAAAAATTTTTGTTTTGTGTTTTATAGTGGGTGTAGCTCCAACTGGTAAACTTTACCCTAGGTGAAGAACATTGTTATCAACTTAATGGTCATTGGAAATTTGTGTCTATAGGAAAACAAATGTGATTTGATCTTCCAGATGTTGCTTTGGTGTTGCAGTGAAATATAACTGAATCTATTACCCAATTGCTGAGAAACAAAATCCAATCAGCCCTTAGCTTTTCATCTCCACAACAATATGATTGATGGTGATCTATTACTTCAGCTGTATTGAAATGCAGAAGAGTTTGCCCTGTTTAATCATTAAGAACAAAGATGTTCAATGTCAAGTGTTTTGTTACTCATTTCAGGAAACCCTTAAATCTCCATCTAGCACCAGTATTTGAAATGTACTAACTTAAAGTGGTTAATGTTAGAGAAAGGGCACACTTTAGAATCAGATAAACTTACCATTTTAATTCTAATGCCTCTGATTAATTGAAAGAACAGTGATCAAGGGATATCTACCAACAGCAAGGAGGCTCAGACTCATTACCAATGTGGAATGAGGAAATTGCCTCACCTGTATGATTTTTTTTTTTTAAGAGAGAGAGGGAGATTGAGAGAGAGAGAAAAAGGAGAGAATTAGCTTATTTAGTTTTTCATCTGGTCTTTGTTGCTCCAACACTCAGTTGTGTATGTGGTCCTGGGGTTTGAACTCTGGTATTCTCACTTGCCAGGCAGCAGGATACCACTAAGCTACTGCTCCAGCCCTACATGACTCTCATAATTGATGTAAAATGTAAAAAATGCTTTGTAGAATGGGTACTTAGAAGATTGAAGATGTTATTCAGAAGAATTCTGCCTGTAGAGGGATGTCCAGAGATGCCCTATGTGGTAGTTTGTTTTTGTTGAGGTCAAAGAATATAGTCCCTGAAAAGTTTCCTCTCTTCAGGATGCTAAGGCACAAGGACTAAACTGTGCCTACAGTTCAGTTCCTTCACTGAAGGAATTGATTCCCCCCTCTTAGAATAATTGAATGGCTTAGAATGATATACTTTGGGAAAACAAGATAATGGCTCTTGTATCTTACATACTTCATTCTTTGAACCCCAAAATATAAAATATAGATACAATTATATATTAACTACCAACTGCTTTTTTTTCCTGTATCAATAGATGAGGACAATTATATGAAAAGGTTTTGTTAAATAAGAATGTTACTCTGTATATATACTGTGTGAAATGTGCATCTTGTCTTGTGTGGTCCCTTCTCAAGGTCCCTGAAAACTTTCCTTGCCAAGGACTTCCCAGTTACTTTTCTACATTCAGCAGTCCTCATTGGAACTTTATTGATGAGGTGTTCTCAATATTAATTCTGCAATATAAGGAAAACATGGATGGCCAATTTAAGAATTAGAAATAGAATGTGATTCCTTTATCATTTTTAAAGGATATGTTAAAGAATCAAAAATGGAAATGGAATTTCAATCACTCTAATATTAGAAATAATTAAGAAAATAATTACAAAGATAAGTGAAACAGCAATATCCTTTTACCTCCTTCCATTTCTCTTTCGTATTTCATGTATTCATCTTCTCACACTAACCATTTTAAACAGTTTGTCAAGTTGCAATTAGAAGTATAAATTTCTCAATATGTATTCTATACCTAAGATAATTTTGTGCTTAGCTTTCAAATTGCCATTTTAATTACAATGTAAATGGACATATACATGCAATTTTATTTAAATATATTACCTTTCTTTGCTAGCACATTGCCATAATGCCACTCTCTTCTGTTTGCATTGTGCTGCATTCGGGAACCAGTATTTGCAATTATAGTGAATGAGAAATTGTGATTTGGCCTATAGAAGCTGGCTTCTTTTAACCTTCTTTTTCCACTGTTAAACCCTGAATGATGTCATCATTTCTATCATTTACATTTTTTTCATTACCTGTAAGCAATTCCAAATATAATATACTTTCTGGATTAAAGAAGCTCCATGGTTCTTTCATAGTTATACATGTCAAGTTTTTCACACTACTGATTTTTACATTTTCTGTCATTGGAAGGAGGTGCATATATTTTCTGCAAAATTCATGTTTTATGCTATATTTAATTTTTTCAATCCATCTAGTTCAATTCCCCCTTTCCCCATCTGAAGAACTCTATGTACCATCTAAACAATCACAATTTTGAGTTGAAGGTTGAGCAGATTTTAATAGTTCCATTTCCTCTCAAGGTTTTGGCATTTTAAAATATGTATAAATTCTCTTGCCTTAGTGAAAATCATTTTATTTTTTCCTTCATATGACTTATTCTTTTAACAAAAAATTTTGAAAAATAAGAGGGTGGCAGTGGATAATGGCTATAATCTCCCAAAATGACTATCCAAGGGGCAATAGCTAATCAGTACCTAAGCCAGTTTCTGAGATTAAACACAGACTTAGACTCCTAAAATGTTTCTTTTTTCTGTCTACAGAGAGTTTTTAAGATTCTATCTGAGTTATTTTAAGCAATGCAACAAAGTTGTGTATTTTCTTTGTCAGTTAAGAAAATAATAATGCTTTGAATTTGTTACTGGCATATAAGAGCCCATGGCGGGTAACAGTATTCCAGAATAAGCTCTGAAAATTCTCAGCTGAGTGCTCTGTGAGGGAGAGTTACTGGGAAAGAGGATGATTCCTGCCAGCAAAATTCTTGTATTTAATGTAACTTTACCATATGTATATCTTCTGTTCCATGTAATCAGAACTGCAGAATGCATAAAGGCCAATCACTACATTTTAGAGAATAGCTTATTGTTAAATGTTATCTAATCCAACATAAATCCTACTTTTTGATTTTTACTATAATGATAAAGTCATTTAATATCTTCTTGTATCCTCTATTGATCATGTGAAAATAACAGCATTTCTCACCTCTCTAATGCAGGCAATTTAATAAATTATTAATATTTATTGAGTATTTTAAACTACTACTTTAAAACATGTACACTAATAGATAATGGTATGTGAGAAAAAGAAAATGCTTCAAGGATGACCTCACCTGTGTTACAGCATTGACCTCTGGACAAACTCAGATAATGGCTGATGGCTTTTCCCACGAAGCCATCATTAATATCTGTTTCTCCATCCCACTGCTCCTAACAATCTCTCTTGCTTTTCAAGGAAACCCATCAACATGTTTTAGAGGCACTTCATCATTATCCTTTCTACTCTTTGTGAACAGTCAGTAGGAATATATTTCAGTGCTTCTAGGGCTATATTCATTTCCTACTTTCCTTCAAAATTGTCTCTTGCAGTTAAATAGAAGGAAATAGGCTAGCTAAATGCTCAGGTTATACGTACTTAATGAAAAAATAAAATTCTACCAAACTCTTGATTATCCAGGATCCATAGGGGAAAATTCAGAGGCATGATGACCAATTAGAGATTATCAATAGACATGTATCACATGTGTGTATAGTGATGTTAATATATATTGCACATTATTTTAATGAAAAATTTACATTTTAATTACATACAATTTGTTTTGCAGTGCTGGGCATCAAGCCCAGGACCTCATGCATGCCAAACAAGCACTGTAACATGGAGTCAAATCCCCAGCCCATCTTCATTTACAATTTTAAGTTTAAAGAAAAGTTCATGTAGTTAATTCCCATATAAGGTCTACACCAGACCTCAGAGCCATTCACTTGAATAACCAAACATTATGATTCCTCTGCTGTGAGGTATAAATGTGTGTATACCTAAAATAATAACAGTTCATGAGTCCATTAACCATTTTTTAACTGTTTACCATAAACTGAACACTATACTCAAAATTGGGCAATGGGAAGCTATTCTCTCTAATGGAGCAAAGAACATATAATATAGAAAAAAATTATCAAACTCTAGAAGAGGACTATGGAGGCACACAGGAATAAGGAAAGGAATCATAAAAATGATGAATCTTTAAGCATGTGTTGGTTTCCATATAAATAAGAGGGACTTTTAGGACAAAGAAGTGCATTAGAAATATAACACATGGTATACTCCAAAAATAGCAAAATGTTCTATTTAATTTGAGGGGAGGGAAGAGAAAAGTAATTGAGTGAATAAGCAAATCATAAAATTTGAAAAGAAAAGAGAGAATGGTGTCAGATATAAGAAAATTGAACACCATGATAAAAATTTTGGTCTTCCAAAAAATGAGTAGCCATCAGAGTATTTTATAGTGTCTACTCTCAAACAGATGGAAGACGAGAGAGAATTTATCTACCAGGGATCATTTTATAATGTCTAGGGA
>PVKS010030641.1:0-24199 GCA_004027875.1 Aplodontia rufa
GTACCCCAAAAGTTCAACTATGGGAGGCTTCATCTTCGAAACTCTATGTTGGTGGTATTTGGCAATGGGACCTTGTATTTGGACTAGATGAGGTCATTAGGGTGGGTCCCTCATGTTGGCATTAATGGTTTCATAAGAGGAAGAAGAGAGAGGCCTTATATCCTGGTAGCTTCCTGACTTGTGGCCTCTGCCAGGTTATGATGCCACAGAAAGTCTTTCACCCTATACCTCCACTAAGCCCTTGGATTTGCCAAGCACCAAAACTGTGAGCTAAATAAATCTCTCTCTCTCTCTCCCTCTCTCTCTCCCTCTCTCTCTTTCTCTCTCTCTCTCTCCCCCTCTGTCTGTTTTTTTCTTTGTTTTGTTTTGGCACTGGGGTTTGAACCCAGGGATGCTTTACCGTGAGCTACAGTCTCAGTCATTTTTATTTTTTTATTTTGAGAGTCTTACTAAGTTGCTAAGGGTCTCACTAAGTTGTCTAGACTAATTTTTTCTTTATAAATTATCCAGAATGTGGTGTTTTGTTACAGTAGTAGAAAACAGATTAAGACTGTTTTTGTCAGCTTTTTCACTGCTGTGACTGAAAGACCTGACAAGAATGATTTTAGGAGGAAAAGTTTATTTTGCGGGCTCGTGGTTCCAGAGATCTTAGTCTGTAGAAGGCCAGCTCCAAACTTGGGGCTCAAGGTAAGGCAGGACATCATGGCAGAAGAGTGTGAACAAGGGAAGCAGCTCACATAAGGATTGGGAAGCAGAGAGACTTCATTTCCTAGATACAAAATATGTACCCCAAAGACACACCCCAAATAACTCTCCTCCTCCAGCCACACCCTATCCGCCTTCAATCACCACTCAGTTAACCCCAATCAGAGGAGTAATTCATGGACTGGGTTAAGGCTCTCATAACCCAATCATTTCACCTCTCAGCCTTCTTGCATTGTCTCACAAGATTTTGGGGGACACCTTTCATCTAAACCACAATAAAGAGAGTAGATTAAGAGAAGATATTAACTTCAGGGACAGAGGTATGATTAACTCCCAAGATGAGCCAGGGACAACCTAGAATCACATCTGGTCCAAAAGCCAAATCAGCATCTGAGAGCCTCGGGCCTGCATAGCCCAGATGCTGAGGTTACCAGCAAGGCCTAATTTGGAGTGAGGCTCATGACAATGTTCCCTGTAGCCTTTGAAGGCCCTGATACACTCAACACCTTCTGCAAGAGTGAACTGAAAGCTGCTCTCCTTTCAAAGACAGGAGGCAGGTTGGTGAGGTACCTCCCCTCCATTCAGGCACCAAACCACCATCTTCCTTCAGGGCAGAGACCCTGCAGAGCTGAGGTCCCAGCCAAGGATGATGAGCTGCCCAGAAGAACAGAAAGAGACGGAGCAGCCCCTGGCAGCAGGAAGACACATGTGTTCGTGTGCTCAACCAGGCCTAGAGCTCAGACAGGCCCACTGGTCTCAGTGTAGACACAGGCACCACCTAGACACCAGGACACAGCATGACAGTAAGCCAGCTGCCAAGGGCCTGGTCCCCCCTCTGCAGCTGCCTTGACCTCTCTTGGCCAAACTCATGCAGCTTCGTCATCCTGATTTCCCTCTGAGGAAGGCCCTGCCGTAAGGATTAGGAAGACAGGCTAGGGTCAAGATCTGACCTGGTGCTGGAGCTGAGCCCCCATTTCCAACTGCATTTGGTGCATTTTCTGCTCAGTCCCACAGCACTGCCCCAGATAGGCAGGGTGTGTAAAATGCATCTGCAGACACCCTGGTTCCAGAACATCAGCACCAATAGGGTAATTCCACACCAGTTCTCTGCAGGGATTTCATTTCTAAGGACAGGAGCAACCTCAGTACCTGGGCTGCTGTGGACACAGCCTGCCCTGTCCAACCACACCTACAGGTAACAACCTCACCCAGGCTAGCACATTTCACAGACGGTCACTCTTCCAGGTTCTTGGGCAGGGGATGTATTCATCTAGCATGATGAATACATGAATACCATGAATTTTTCTCAGAATTCTTTCCCTCAATGTGATCTGATCTGTATAGGGTTAAGAGTCCCTTGAAGATCAGGTAGATAATAAAAATATACATTGTACAGGATAATAGCAGAGATATTAAGTTATGATATGATTTTATGATGCGTACTTTCCTAAATTTATATGCGCATTCTCTTATTCAAGTGTAAAAATTCTAGAGCTTACAGAGATGTCTGTCTTTAGTCTGCACGTATGCTATGATACCCTTGAGATTTTCTGGACTGTTCTAATTACTTTATGTTTCATTTTCAAGTGTCATGGATTCTTTAGAATTCTTTCACTAGTTCTCAGAATGAGCTATGTAGGTCATACCATACTGTGTCAGTTTCCTGGTATATGACTTGATATAATGAAAAATATTGTGCTGGAGGAGAGAATATCTTTGTTCAAGTTCCAATTACCATTCTTGCCTTATCAACAAGTCTTTTAGAGCATTATCACATGATCACTGATCACTAATCAGTCACATCACCCAGCAGGCAGTCTGAGCCCAATCAGGAAGCAGCAGCAATAACTGAAGAAGAACTTTTTAAATACTTGAAGCTGAGTGCCGAGTACAGGGGCGCACGCCTATCCCAGTAGCTGGGAGGCTGAGGCAGGAGGGTTGCTTCAAAACCAGCCTCAGCAACTTAGTGAGGCCCTAAACAACCTAGCGAGATTCTGTCTCAAAATAAAAAGGGTTGCGATTGTGGCTCAATGGTTAAGTACTCCTGGTTTCAATCCCTGGTATAAAACACAAAACAAAACTGAAAAAAGAAAAAAATAAAATAAGTAAGCCTGTTGATATTGAACCTTGACCCAAACATCCTTAAAACACAAGAGCATCCTTCAACAGCCACAATGGGACATCCAGATGTGGGATGGGTCCTGGGCTTCTTGATTTGTTAGTTCAGCGAAGCGTCACGCCCAGGCTTGCTCCCTCTCTCTGCCTTTCTCAGATTCTCTTCCTCAATCTGCTCGCAAGCAGACACTCTGGCATTTGCATTTTCATCACATCCCACCCAGTGACCCTGCGGGTAGCAAAGGTCTGAACCACCGGCTTAGGCATTAACCCTTCTGTTGGGATCCTTAGACTTTGCCTTGCGATCAGCCGTCCAATTCCACAAGCCCAGTCTCCTGGAGCATTGCAGCCACCAGGAAGGCAGAAACCTCAAAGAACGCTGCCCTAAAACCACCTTCCAGCACGTTCCATGAGGCCCGACTGCAGCTATCCACGCTCAGTTGTCATTAAAGTTCCTTGCTTTCCTCCCTGGTCCTCTCTGACCTCTCACTGATGATCAAGTGTGCCTCTGCTCTGACTATAAAGCCTAAAACAGCAACACTTTTTGAGGGCAAAGGACACTCAAGAAGGACCAAGGTCATCCCCTTGGCTTCATCTCTGCATCTTTCCTGGACCCCACCCATCTTCCCTAGGACCACCCTGGGCTGAGCTCTCCCCATGTGCTTCCTCCACTGCAGAGAAAGATGTCAGGGGATATTAGTGGAGTCGAGATGGCTTTCTGGAGAGTTTGTTTTAAAAGGACAGCCAGCAGAAAACAAATTAATTACTGACGGTAAACTGTGGTGTGGTGTGGTGGTAGTAGTGGAATTTCCAACTTGATCGCCACTGGAACTTAGGGGACGTCTAGGTTAGCTCATGCTATTGTGATCTGATAGCACGCTGAATTCTCTTACTAATCTTAACTTACCAAATAATTCTCTTGGGTTCTATGTAGAGAAGGATGTGTTATCTACTAATAACAACCGTTTTGTCTCTTCCTTCCCTGTGCCTATACTTTTTATTTTGCTAAAGAAATGTCTATTTTAAGACCTCAAAGGGTTCCAGTAGGAGGACAAGCTCTCTTGCTCATCCCCCAGTCACCCAGTTCCCCTCTTCAAGAGTAGCCACTGTGACGTTTCTCATCCTTCTAGGGATAATAATTTGCAAAATCAAGCTCCTTCCTATGTGTGTCCCCCCTTCTATTGTTGGGTAATAAAACACTCTAGTGGGGTGGGGATGTAGCCCAGACATAAGGTGGTCCTCAAGGCCCAGGGGCAAAAAAAAAAAAACAACTCCAAACTTAGTGGGAAAAAAAAATAACAACTACAGGCTAGAGCGATGGCTCAGTGGTTACAGCGCTTGCCTTGCATGCGTGAGTACACGGATTCAAACCCCTGCACCCACGTACACTACTAAGTGTAAGAGCAACAAAAGTCACGTGAAAAACTAAATTTAAAAAATTGATTCTGTCTGTCTCACTGTCCTTCTCTCTTCAAAAAATAATTAAATATAATTTTAAAAATTACTACCACTGCGATACGCTTGCTATGGTCTTGAAGTGTCCCCCAAAGACCTATGTGTTGAAGGCTTGGTCCCCAGCACGTTGTGCTTCCTGACTGCCATGAAGTGAACAGGCTCCTCCCCCTCACACTTCTGCTCCAACCACCTCTGGCATCTCAACTGCAGAGACTCCAGTGCCTGGGGATGGGACCACCTGGAGGATTCTCTACTCCTATGTCCTGTGTCTGTGCCGGGATGGCTTCAATGTTGTGCTCAGTGGGTGCTGTCGACCAGATGTCCCACATGTGGCCTTTCCAGATGGCCAGGGCTTCTTCAAGCCGTGGAAGCCTTAGGTGTCAAGCAAGGTTGCAGAGAGCTGGACAGAAGCTTCATGGCCTTTGTGGCAGCTTCAGGATCTCATAGAGTCACTGTGGTCACGATGGTCACAGAGCTCTGTCCAGTTTTTAGGGTGAGCAGACTTTATCCCCTAATGAGAAAATTAGCAAAGAATTTGTGGTCCTATGCTTAAACCACCAGATGCATAGTACTACCACACTGTTGTGGGTGTCGCTTGCTTCGGTTTTTATTTAACAATATGTCTTGATGAGCTATATATATATATATGTGGCTTTCTTATTCTTCTTACAGCTGCACTGTAGTTCATCACAAGAGCATTCCACACCTTTTTGAACACTCTCTGTACTGTTTCCAGTGTTTGCTATGTCAGTACACGAGCAGGATGATAAATTTTGATAGCTGTTGCCAAGTTCTTCTTCATGAAGGCTGTGCCAATCATACGAGTGACTGTGAGCATTGTGAGTGACCATTCCCCCAAATTCAACTTATTTTGCTCCAAAAAATGCATTGTTGAACTTTTTTTTTTAAGAGAGAGGGACAGTGAGAGAGACAGAGAAAAAGAGAAACAACTTTATTGATTTTTTCACATGGCCTTCGTTGCTCCAACACTTAGTTGTGTACATGGTGCTGGGGTTTGAACCCGGGTCCTCGTGCTTGCCAGGCAAGCGCTGAAACCGCTGAGCCACCGCTCCAGCCCCCATTGTTGAACTTTCTGAGCATTGCCAATACAGTAGGTATTATATGTTGTTATAGTTTATTTTTATGTTTTTCATTGTATGTTTTTTATTTTTACTTTGGTCATGGCAAATTGTATGTAATATGGATTTTACAATCATAACCATTTTAAGTGTACAGTTCAGTTGTCTTAAGTACATTCACATTGTTGTGAAACCAGCCTCTGAACTTTTTTTTCTCTTGCAAAACTGAAACTTTGTCTTCATTAAACTATTTCCTATTTCCTCCTCCTCCTAGCCCCTGGCAACCAGTATTCTACTTTCTGTCTCTATGAATTTAATTCCTCTCTATACCTCATATAACTGGTGTATTCAGTATTTGTCCTTTTGTGATTGACTGATTTCACTTACTATCATGTCCCCAAGGTTATAGTTTAATGTCCCCCGTACTGTAGCATTTGCCAGAATTTCCTTTCTTTTTACTGCTGAATAATATTCCACCGCATTCCGTACCATATATTATGGACACATAAATTATTGCCACCATTTGGCTACCATGAATAATGCTGCTATGAATATAGATCCTACTCTCAATTTGTTTGGGTACATACCCAGAAGTAGAATTGTTGAATCATATAGTAGTTTTGTTTTTTAATTTTTTTAAGGATCCACTCATATTTACTTTTCTTAATTTCCACAGTGGATGCTCTATTTTATGTTCCCACCCACAGCGCACAAGGGTTCCGGTTTCTCCACATCCTTGCCAAAACTTATCCTCTTTTGTTTTTGTTTTAAATTTTGCCTTCTGAATGGTGATAGGTATGAGATGATACATGATTGATAAGCATTTCCCTAATGATTAGTGAGGTTAAACATCTCTCACTTGCTTCTTTTGGAGAAATATCTATTCCAGTCCTTTGCCAGTTTTTAAATTGTTTTTGTTGTTGTTGTTGAGTTGTAGGAGTTGTATTCCATATGAGATTCTGTTATATGTATTAACCTCTAATCAGAACAGGAGTTGAAAATATTTGCTCCTCTATCAGAGATGGCCTTTTCACTCTTGATCAGGTCCCACAAAGCTTCTTAGGTTCCATATAATCCACTTTATCTAGTTTTAGTTTTGCAGCCCGTGCTTTCTGTAATATCCAGGAAATATTGCTAAATGCAATGGGAAAAGGTTTTCCCCTATGTTTTCTTCTACAAAATTCATAATTTCATCTCTTAACTTTAGTTCTTCGGTTCATTTTGAATTAATTCTTGGCAAGGTAAGGGTTCGATTTCATCATTTTGCACGAGGATATCCAGTTTTCCAAATACCATTGGATAAAAAGGTTGTCCTTTCCCCCATTTAATTGTATGTCATTTTTTTGAAAATCATTTGGCCAGATATGCAATGGTTTGCTTGGGGCGCTATTTTATTCCTTTGGTCTGTATATCTATCTTTACGGCAATGCAACTTTATTTTTATACAACATTATTTTTATAACTGTAGCTTCATAATAGGTCTTGAAATCAAGGTAAAACATCCAACTTTTTTCTTCATTTTCATTTTCATGTTTGGAGTTCCTTGAGATTCCATATGAATTTTAATATGTATTTTTCTATTTCTGTAAAAATCAGTATTTCAATTTGTATAGGCATCGCATTAAATCTGTATGTTGTCTTGGGTAGTATTGACATCTAAATGATATTAAGTGTTCCAACTCATGAACATGAGATTTCTTTCTATTTATTTGTGGCCCCTTTAATTCCTATAACACTTGTATTTCTTGGTATATAAGCCTTTAACCTCTTTGGTTAAGTTGATTCCTTAGTATTTTATTCTTTTGATGCTATTATTGATGGAATTATTTTTTTTTAATTTCCTTTTTTGGTTGCTCACTTAGGGTTTAGAAAAGCAACTGATTTTTCTCCTATTGATTTTGTATCTTACAACTTGGTAGAATTGGTTTATTAGTGCTAAAATGTGTGTGTGTGTTTCTGTGGACTCTTTAGGGTTTTCTAGAAATAAGATCACGTCATCTATGAATGGAAATAATTCTACTTCCTGTTTCCACTGTGGATGTCCTTGTTTCTTTTTCTGGCCTAACTACTCAGATAGAACTTCCAGTATGTTAAATGCAAGTAGCTAAAGCAAACATCCTTGTCTAGCTCCTAATCTTAAGAGAACTGCTTTCAGTCTTTCACCATCAAGTATTACGTTGAGATAATTTTCTTCTATTCCTAGTTTATTAGTCTTTTCATTAAAGGGTGCTGAATTCTGTCAGGTGCATTTTAGGCATCAGTTAACATGATCACGTGGTTTCCCCCTTCATTCTGTTAATGTTGTGCTGAATGATTTTCCTGTGTCGAACCATTCTTGTAATCGTTGGTCATGTTATACAATTCTTTTAATGTGTTGCTGAATGCTGTTTGCTAGTATTTTATCGAGTTCTTCGTTGCAGTTTTAATTTTTTTCCTTTATTATAATGAAGGTTGGGCATCTTGTGAACAAAAAGAATGCCGCAGAATTCCAAATTTGAATGATAAATATCAATCCAGCTTCTGCCTGGCTCGCTCTCATGCTTCCCACCCAACCCCCATTAATTCTTCAATTTCCCTTGGAACTTGGCCACATACTATAGGAAGAGACCACATGTGAATGTTCTGGCCAACAGTCCAGCTAGATCCCCAACCAGGGACCAGCATCAACTCCCAGACATGAATGAATGAGCCATACACAACCCCAGGCGCATCTTCAGGTCCTCTGGCTGAGGCCCCAGGCACAGAAGGAAAATAAGCCACATCTCTCATGCTGGTCTGAATTTCCAATCCACAGCCTCTGTGAGACATAATAGATGGTCATCACTGTTTGAAGTAGTTAAACTTTAGGACATGTTTTTGCATAGCAATAGATAACTAATGTGTACTTTGTTTTATGTAACTAAAATGAATAATCTTTTCTTTTAGAGCTCATACTTTTATGTCACACTGTCTCATTCAAAGGATATAATAGTATTCTCCCAGCATCTGTATGGTTTTATTTTTCAAATTTGAATGTTGGGTCTATTTCAAATTTACTTTAACATATGCAGATAAGGACAGTGAGGGAGAGAGAATCAATTTTTATTGAGTTTTTCACATGGCTTTCATTGCTCTGACACTTAGTTGTGTACGTGGTGCTGGGGTACTCATGCATGCCAGGCAAGCACCATAACCACCAAGCCACTTCTCCAGCCCCCCTCCAGAACAATCTTAAATAGGACAAACTCTCTCTTTTCTGAGGTTAACAAAATATTCCACGATTTCCCCTTTGGGACTGCGGTATTTATATATTACAACATGTTAAGAGCCCATGTACAGTTATATTTTTAATAAGGGACATTGAATTTTATCAAATCCCTTTTAATCATCTATAGAAAAGATTCCATAATTTAAAATTTTTGATCTATTAACACAAACTACATTTATTAAATAAATACCATTTGGTTATGGCTTTCATTTTTTTTTAAGGGAGAACGACAATGAGAGAGAGAGAGAAAGAATCAATTTTATTTAGTTCTTCATGTGGCTTTTGTTGCTCTGACATTCGGTTGTGTATGTGATGCTGGGGTTTGAACTTGCATCCTTGCGCATGCCAGGCAAGCGCGGTAACCACTGAGCCACCGCGCCAGCCCATGGCTTTAATTTTTTAATTGTGTACTATCAATACAGTATTTTGATGTTAGCTATTAGGTGAATGAAAGTTCATAATTGTTATATCATTATGAGATATTTACCCCTTTAATGTATTGTTTTGTCTTGAATTCCATTTTTTAACATAAGTATATAATAATTCTTGCCTTTTCATTAGCATATATTTGATATATGCTATATATTTTTCCATCCTTTCATTTTTCAACTTTTCTGTCATTTTGTCTTAGCTGTCCCAGAAACAGCGCGTAGTTACATTTTGGGGGTTTATTTTCTTCCTGATTTACTGGGGATTTTTCCAGGGATAATTTAATCTACTTACATTTATTGTGATTTGCTGATGGCTGAGGATGTTACTGCTATCTTATTTTCTATCTTACATTTGTCATGCAATTCTATTTCCCCCCACTTTTTCCTTTTAGACAATTGATTGGGTCTTTTTGGTTTACTGTCTAATGTTCAAATGCTTGCTTTCAAATTTTGACAATATTTGATGATTATTTTGCTTTCTCTTGGTAACCTACATAAGTATATGCCTCTCATCATTATCCACTCGACAAAGTACAAGCCTTGGCCCACTTACACCTCCTTCTGCTCCTCCGCACCTACAACATTAATACTATTTGGGATTTCAGTTCTGGGTGATTTTTTTTAATTAACACCTATTTAGGGTCTGGAGCAGTGGCTCACTGGTTACAGCACTTGCCTGGCATGCACAAGGGCACGGGCTCAAACCCTAGCATCACACACACAACAAAGTGTCGGAGCAACAAAAGCCACATGAAAAATTAAATAAAACTGATTCTCTTTTTCACTCTCTCCCATTGTTCCTCTCCCTTGAAAAAAATAAACAACATTTATTTAAATTTATCAGAAAACTGCACTAAATTCTTTGCTGGCCACAGCTTCTCGAATCCTGCAACTTTCTCTTGACCTTACTTTCGTTGTTTTGGCATACATCACCTCACAGGTAAGATCAAAGGAAATTTTCTCATGCTTGGATGTTTGAAATTGTCCTTACCTATTTTGAATGACAGGTGGGCTGATTCAAATAGTTGTTCCTTGGATCTCTGGAGATATCCCAGCATGTGGTGCTGTAGTTGACTCTAATATCACTCTGCTCTCTCTTTTGAGAGAGCTTTCCTTCCCTCAACCCTTCAGGTTCTACCGTTTGCTATTCCAAGTTTGGTTCGCTGTTGGTGGACCCTCCCAGTCAGAGGAATCTTGTCTTTCATTGACTAGAGAAATGGCTTTCTGTATCTACCTGTGTGTTCTTCACTTCCGTACGGAAATTCATTTGATAGCTGATGAACTTTCCAATCTAATCTTCAGTATCCTAACTTTTATATTAGATTCTCTCTCCTTCTTTTTGCAGTTCTTGAAGTCCTTAATGAGATTTTCCACTCATTAATGGACTATTATTCATCTACATCCAGTCTTTTCATGCTCAAAAAGCCCAAGTTGGAGTAAACCTTGAAGTTATTTTCTTTATTTGAGATGTCAGACTTAAATAATAATACATGCGTGCTATTGGAAACTTAGAAAATGCAGGTGAAGATGAATAGGAGAGTAAAATTTACTCATAATCCCACCTTGCCACGGTCCATAATTAGCATTTTGGCATGCACACTTCTAATAACCCTGAGAGGGAATCAATGCTTGCTCTAGTTAATCCGTCCACGTGGACAGTTCAAGTTATTGTGATCTGTGCCTCTCTCAGGACCGTGGTTTTCTTCAACATCTCACAACTCTTGGTGAGCACTCACCTTGTGCTTGAGGTTGTCACCCAATCTACAAATGATGCCTCCGGTCACTACGGGAAAGGCAGAAGAAGGGCGGGGAAAGCTGGTCCACAGGTGTGTCATATCTAGTGTCCACTCTTCTGGTCATTGCCTTCCCTCTCCAGGCTGAGAGCCCACACTTGCATGGTACAGGCCAGTATCCCTGCTACCTGCAATTTGATGACGTGGGGAAAGTGGGTGGGACAACAGGTAGCTGACTGGCTTTCTTGTTCCTACTACAACATCCCAATCCATTGCCCTGTCCGTTCCCACCCCTACCCCTTCCTCTGTCTTCAACCTTGAAGCACATTCAAAGCATGGTACATCAGGTCTCCCCTGCACAGGTTTTGGGCAGTGGCTTTTTCTTCCCTCCATCTCCACCAAGTTTCTTCTTTTAGAAATTCTTCACAGCTTCAAATCCACTGAGGTTAGTCTTTCTTTTTTCCAAAATGTTTATTGAAGAAGAAAGAAGAGGAGGAGGAGGAGGAAAAAAAAAACTCCCATCTATCACCACCTCTAATTTCATTCATTCATCCATTCATTAATTTGCTAGAAACAGAGTACAGCTTATGGTGTAGATTCTCCTAGGACAAAATACACATGGTCTCGGCCTTGGTGCAGCTATGCAATCTCTCGTGTTACAAATGAAGATGCCAACACAAGAAGGAACAAGAGTTGCCCAAGATAACAAAATCAGTCAGACAGAACTGAAATCAAACACAGGTTCTCCTTTCCAAGGACTAATACCCCACAACCCTGTCTTTTAAAAATAACTAACACATGGACGTTGTTGAAAAATTAGAAAGTGCAAATGATCAATTAGGAAGGAAGGAAAAATCATCCATAATCTTACCTTTCATAGGTTCCAGATTAACATTTTGGCATTGATCTTTCTAGACATTGTCCTGTGCATACATGCATTTTTCCCTAACAATATTTTAAGGTTTTATAACATTTTGTTTTAACTTTTGACAATACAATATGTATATATATGTATGATATATGCATATAGTATATATAGTATGTGTGCATATATACATACACACACATACTATGTTCCATTAAGACACACTGGGAAATTCAGGTATTTTAATGCAAGTATTTTGTTTCATTCACATATATTTATATATGTATATATACACATGCATTTATACGTATATATACGAATTATATATATAACTATCTTCCACAACTTCTTTCTGATTAAATGACTCAGAAAGTTTATAAATTTCAAATATATTCCTGAAAATGAATGTCATCATTTTCATAAAAAGAAAACAAATGGAACATGAAATGAGATAACTTGATTATTACAAGCAGAACCAGAACTATTGTCAATAGATGGAAACTACAAAGTTTAGGAAGTTGATAATGGAAATTTGGAATATATTCCCACTTCAGATTGAACACTTGTGCCCATAGTGTGAATAAACACGTATCTTCAAAAAGAGTATACTGTATAAAAATCTCCATGTCAATAATTACCGCAACTTAATTGTTAATTATTGTATAAAATTATTGTATGGGTCTATTATATGTTATTTAATCAATACCCAATTGTTGGAAATCAAGAAAGCTGACTCCTAAGTTTTTTGCAATTACAAATCAATCCCTCAATTAACATTCAGATATCTCATAATACGAATCTTTATCCAAGACAGAGTATGGTTAACATCAGTTTTGCCATCTGCATGATCTGAGGACAAATTTTGTCCTCAGCTTCAAAATTGGATAAGTAATATACTACATATTACACACTAGATTTGTCATTATTAAACGGGATAAGGTGTTAGTCAGCTTTCTGTTCCTATAACAAAATACCCAAGGTCAACTTTAAAAGAGGAAAGGTTTCTTTTGACTCACAGCTTTGAAGGTTTCAGTTCATTACTTGGCCTCATTGCTTTTGGGTCTATGGTGATGCAGTGCATCATAGCAGGTAGCTGCTTACCTGGGAACTGGGAAATAAAAAAGAAGAAGAGACTGGAATCCCACAGTCCCCTTTCAGGGTATGCCCCAAATGACCTGAAACCTCCCATTAGGTCCTGCTTCCTAAGGCTTCCACCACCTCCCAATAGCACCATGCTAGGGACTAAACCTTTAAAACATCAACCTTTGGAAAGATACCAGATCAAAACCACAGCAGACAAGGTACAGTAAAGGCCTAAAGTAACCCCTGCCTGGTCATTGCAGATGATGAGGGTGAGTCACCATTTTATTTCCTAGGAGTCCTGCCAAGCTTAAAAGGGATAGAAAAGATAGGAACCCTTAGTCTACCTCAAATATTCCCCAAATGAACGAGTTGATTTGTGCCTAGCGCTAGGGGAATGTTACCTAATAAAACCAGCCCCAGCCTAAGTGGAAATATGGGTCACTGACTTTCCTCAGAAAACATCTCTGTATCCCTCCAAAACTCCTCCCACCACTAAGGAGCACCAGGGTGCTGGCAGGATTTTTAGGAATAAGAGGTCAGGGGTGCTGGAAGGAGAGGCTCATTCAGAGCCCTCCTCTCTAGAATAAGTAAGAGTGGCCAGGACCAGGATCTTTTATGAGCTAGTTCCTATCTTAAGCCTTACTGTCCAGGGAATTCTACACAAAATACACAGGAAGTCCGGGTGGTTGCCCTTACAGAACCCAAATAGAAGATCATGACAGATTCTCTGGGGAATCTAAGCATCAGAAGATACTCTACATTAAAGAAAAATTCTTGCATTCTTGCTATGGTCTGGGTGTTTGCCCTAAATTCAGATTGAAACTTAATCTCTCCAATCATATGCTAATGGAATTTGGAGGTGGGATCTTTGGGAGGTCTGCTCTCATGAATGGTCCATTCATGATGAATAAATTAACTGCTCTCAAAGCCAGTTTAGCCAGCTTCCATGAGCCTTCTCTCCATGTGATGCCCTGTGCTTCCTCAAGACGTCTTTGAAAAGTCCCCAATAGCAAGAAGGTCCTCACCCCACACAGTCCCTTAACCTAGAACTTCCCAGCCTTCATAACTACAGGAAATAAATTTCTTTTTAAATTTACCTACTCTCAGGTAGTCTGTTATATAGCAATGGAAAATGAACTAAGACAAGTCCCTTTATTTTTTTTTTCTCCCTCTATTGCCTTCACTTCCTGTTCCTCTTCAGTGTGAAAGAAGGAAGGGCAGCAGAGAAAGTAAAGAGAGAGGCAGGGACTGGTAAAAGGCAGAAGAAGAACAGCCCTGAGCTCTAACCCTGGGGAGGCCTGAGTGGGCAGGAGGGACCCCGGCTGCTGAGCATCATCAGGAATCCTCCCCGCCCAGCCTCATCTCTAATTCTTACCGCAAGTTAGAAGATGTTTCCATTTCAGAGCCTAGAAAGTAATTCTAAAAGATCAATCACTAATATTAATAGCTAATGTTTAGGGAGTGCTAATTAAATGCCAGGATGCTGTTAACTCATTCTCACTATGAGAATAAAAAGGTAATCGTTCCTACTTTGCAGATGATTTCGCTGAGATAGAGGGGGAGAATCTGACCACTGACTCTTATCTATTCTTTTGCAAACCAGTCTTTGAAAGCAGTCATTTATTTCCTGAGCCTGTCCTTCCCCACCTCCCGCTTCACAGTCATGCAAAGCACCCTGGGCTGCCTCAGATGCAGACAAAGCCTGGACTTCAAGGATAGATGCCATCTACTCTTTGAAGAAAAAAAGGCAAAGTATAGCAGGCTTAAAAGTGCATTCCTGGGGCTGGAGAGGTGACTCGGCTGTTACAGTTACAGCACTTGCCCGGCATGCGCAACTACGCGGGTTCAAACCCAGCACCACGTACACAACTAAGTGTCAGAGCATCGAAGGCCATGCGAAAAACTCAACAAAAATTGATTCTCTGTCTCTCTCTCTCTCTCTCTCACTGTCGTTCTCTCTTTAAAAAAAAAAGTGCATTCCTTTATGCACTTCCATTCATCATTTCTTCAGCACAACCTCACTGAGCATCTACGCTGAACCAAATCTGGGCAAAACAGACCCCGAATGAATCCTCTTCCATGTTGCAAATCATCACCCCTCAGAATTCTGAAAGCACTCTTCGTCATTCCAGATGCCAACATTGCTAGCTGATGTCACTCGAACATGACATTTTCAAAGGATTTTTTTTTTCAAATTACATGTATTACTTTTTCAAGTGACTATGAAATCGTTAGAACAAAAATATTTAAGTTGTTTGAACCTCACTACTTAATAAATGGAACTACTGGGTGCTCCTTTTGCTCTAAGGAGCAACATGAAACTTGTTTGAGACACTAAAACACCAAGAAAAGAGATGCTTTAGAATAAAGTCCTATCATCATATTTGCTGCATCAAAGGGTAGATGGGCTTGATTTTTCCAAATTGCCTTCCAGAGGGTTTAAATTTATAACCTAATTGTGAGACTGTGAGAGAGAAAGACAATTGAAAATGAACATGGATACAGAGACTCAGAGACTCCAAAACTCTGATTTCTTCCGTCCAAGACTTCTTGTCACAAAGAAGGCAAAATTGTTCTTAAAATTATTTATTTCCACCTTTGAAGGTAAATGGATGGCTATGGAAGAAATTATGCTAAGTGAAGTCAGCATAACCCAGAGAACCAAGGGTCGAATGACTTCACTCATCTGTGGAGGCTAGAGTTAGACCCTGGCCATTGAGAAAGGAGGTCAATTCTCATGTTTTAAATCCTGAAAAGGTGTAGTGACACACAACCTAAGGCATTTGTAGAGATGTATTGGGAAGGAGAGGGGGGAGAGGAATAAGGGTGAGTAATGGGGAGGGTGGCTCTAGGTGGTACATTTGATTTTCAGAATATAAATATATTATATTGTTTGGTTGGAAGCTTGTTTGATTGTTCAACAAATAAATTTCTTAATAAAAATTTATTTATTTCCATTCATGTAAGCTATACATTTTTACATTTAAAAATCTATGGGATTTTAGGGGTTTGTAAAAAAAACATTGGGAGGAGATGTAGCAATATGCCAACAAATGTCTCACTCTGGATGAGGGATTCCCAGCAACTATTAATTTCTTCTGCAAATTTTTTATATTATAAATTTTTTTATAATGATCATTTTCAACTTGTCTTTTTGTACTGGGGGTTGAACCCAGTGGTGCTTTATCACTGAGTGCTACTTCCCCAGTCCTTTTTATTTTATATTTTGAGACAGAGTCTAAGTTGCTGAGAGTCTTGCTAAATTGCCCTGGCTGGCCTGGAACTTTCGATTCTCCTGCCTTGGCCTGGTAGGGATTACAGGCACACACCACCATGCCTGGCTGATAATATTCAACTTTTTTCATAAAAAAAAAAAATGAAAACCCATCTTGGGGGTGAAATGCCTTGAATGTTTTATATTAAATTTGTACTCAAATTCCATTAATAAGAGCTCAGGACCCTGTACTAAAATATCTTCTTCCTGTCATCCTCCTTTTGAGAAATGAAACCCCTGGTCATAAAAATAGCCATTGCATGCAGTTAGAATTAAAAAAAAAAAAAAGTTAAAGGAGAAGGAAACTGCCAGTTGGCAAGACTAAACTCAGACAAGTGTCTGAGTGGCTGAAGATGTAGCTGATTCAGCCCAATTCCCTACCCTCAAGGTCCCAAGCCCCCTGTGCAGAGAGGAGGGGGCTGGTGACTTTATGCACAGTGCTGATTTTAGATGTGGCTGTGGCTAATTTTAGAAGGCCCTGATATTCTAACCAAGTCATCCTGAGGTGGCCTGATTAGAACTAATTGGGCAAGCCCACTTCAAGCTGGCTATCTTCTCAGGTGTCCCAACCCTCTAGGATTCTACCAGCTCCTGGAATTGGGAAGCTCTGTTGCTGTCAGTGAGTGTCATCTCCCAGGCAGGGAGGACCTGAATCACCAGCTAAAAATGACAGAATGGCATCAAAATAAGCAGAGGGCACCTCCACAGTGGACTCAGAAAATCCACTCCAGCCCTTCCTGTTACACCAATACCGTATGCAAACATGATTGTACAATGATTCCCAAACCTCATTGACCATACTCCCTAAGGATCTATTTCAAATATAAATGGCTAAAATCAATCCACCCAAGCTGATTCAGTACATCAGGCAAAGAGTCCCTCGGTATTTGGTCATCCGAGCCCCAGCTGTGGGGGACCCAGAGCTTGGAGACGTAGAACCTGCCCTCAGGTGCTCTCAGTCTGTAAGGAATCATGGCTATGGTCAGAGTAAGGGATCTGTCTGGATCATGTGTTCCATGCCTGCACCAGAGAGGGCCCCATCCAAACACCACGACTGAGAGCAGGAGTGGGGTGGCTCCCAGGCAAAGGGAATACCTTGGGCAGGAGGGAACAGTAAATGTGATACTCAGTCTGATGTGCCAGGAGTTTATTATGCCCAGCTGCTTCAGGAGCAAAGAGAATGCAAGAAGCACCAGATCACATATGTCATCAGGCATCACTGTTTCCCTGTCCAGCTCAGCTCCCATTCCTCTAACAGGTACCTCCTTCACTGGAGGATTTGCTCAGCCTGTTGAACTGATGCCGCCCCGGCTCAGTAATTGTCTCAGAGGCAAGCACCTGACACAGGACAAACCAATCAGATTCTTGCTCAGGTATTTTCCTGCGCTGGTTGCTGGGAGGAAGCTCGGTAAGTGTCAAATTCGGGAGGAGTAAACCCAGAAGTTTCTACAGCTGCACTCTTCACTGAGTGCAGAAAGCCAGGGTGCTGTGCGAAAGAAGCCAACATCCCAAGCCAAGCAGAGGCCTCAGAGCACATCCTGGGAGCACGGAGGCCTTACTTTCCATTGCCCTAGCAACTCCCTGCCTTTGATTTCCCTTCTGTCTCTTGCAACCAACACTCATGCTATATGTCCATTTATCCACCACAAGGATAAATAGGCTTAAAAAGAAACAAGCAGGCGGGAGCCCTTTCTCGCAGCCCAGGAGACCTTTCTCAAACAGCACACTAATCTGCTAAGCAGCCGGTTCAGATTTAGTCATCTGAGAAATTCAATCACAGCTGTTGGGTTAAATCAAGGTATGCTTCCTGAGAGCGAAATTTGAGGCTGGATTTTGGAGGGAGAGACTACTCTCAAAGAGGCACTGCGGTCTAAAGATCTCTTTATGCCAGGATGGGCTGTGAATACCCATGACTCCACAGGAAGATCTTCAGAGGCACACATACTGTACTCTTGCTATTCTTAGCAGCACGCAAGTTTCAGGAAAGGCTCAGGATCCCTGTTACTGCACATCCCTCAGCTGTGCTGCCCTGCTGAGTTCCTGAGCTTAGCAAGCGAGCCCAGCTCATATTGCAGGTAATGATTAAAGCCCAGGGGCTCCAAGCAGCCTTTAAGAGTGGCCAAATTGGAAGTGTATCTAACCTACATGCCCCATAAAGACCAAGGGATAGAACAGATGTATCCTGTCAGCTTAGGAGGATTCTCAACCCACAGGCATACACCACTCACAAGGTAATCTTAATCACGGTACTTCTGCCCAGGCTCCTGCATGGACTCTGCAAAGATTCGAATGTCTCCCAATCGCTTACTAAAAACCCCATCTCTGAACCTGGCCATATTAGGAAACCATGCTCCGTTACATGAACTGTGGCGGGGACATCCCAGATCCAAACCATAAAAAAAATCTCCTGGACGTTTTCTATAAATGGACTCACATAATATGTGGTCTTTAGTATCTGGCTTCTTTTACTTAACATATTATTTGCATCTATGTTGTATGAATCATTTTTATGACTAAATAATATTCCCTTGTATCAGTATACCACATTCTATTTTTCCATTCATCACTTGATAGATGGTTGGATTTTTAACCTTTTGGCTACTATGAATAACACTGCTGTAATATGCCTATAAAAGTTTTCATTTAGACGTATGTTTTCATTTCTTTGGGCTATCTCCCTAAGAGTGAAATTTCTGGGAAAAATAACTAAGTTATTGAATTATTGTGGACATGTTCCAAAATGACTGCACCCTTCCACATTTCGGGGCTCTGATTTCACCATGTCCTTGCTATTTTTTGTTTTATCATAATGGGTGAAACTGTTATCTCATTGTGGTTTTGATTTACATTTCCTTGATAAATAATGATATTGAATATCTTTTCATTTGTTTTTTTTTTTTTACCATCTGTATATCTTCTTTGGATAAATATCTATCCAGATCCTTTACCCACTTTTAATGGGGTTGTGTGACCATTAAATGGTTAGAGTCTTTTATTCTAGATACATGACCCTTTGTAGATTTGCAAATATTTTCTCCTGTTCTGTGGGTTAGCTTTTGACTTTCTCGTTGGTGATCTTTAAGGCACAAAGGAATTTAATTTTGATGGAGTTCAATATATCCACTTTTTTGTTGTTTCTTGGGCTTCTGAGGTCATATCTGAGAAACCATTACCAAATCCGAGCTCACAAAAATTCATCTTTATGCCTTTCTCCTACAATTTTTATAGCTCTAGCTCTGACATTTAGTCTTTAACCCATGGCGTCAACTTTTGTATATGAGATGAAGTAGAATTTCCACATCTTTCTTTTTTGCATGGATATTCTGTGGTCACAGCCTCATTTGCGGAAAGCACTGTTTTCCCCATTAAATTTCTCCTACTCCATATCCAGATGTCTATTCTGATGCCAGTTCCACATTGTCTTGATTAGCGTTGCTTTGTAATAAGTTTTGAAATTGGGGAGCCATCCGACTTTATTGTTCTTTGGATGATGATTTTGGCTATTCTGAGTTCTTTGGGCTTCCATGTGAATTTTAGGATCAGCTCATTCATTTCTACAAAGAAGTCAGCTCATATTCTGAAAATGATGATGCCAATTCTGTGGATGTAGTTGGGAGTATTACTTTTTTTCTAAGAGAGAAAAGGGAGAGATAGAGGGATAGAGAGAATCAGTTTTCTTTATTTTTTCTTCTGGCCTTAGTTTCTCCAACAGTTCCTTTTGTATGTGATACTGGGGTTTGAACCTGGGTCCTTGTGCATACCAGGCAAGCACTCCAAACTGCTTAGCTACCACTCCAGCCCCTGAGTATTACCCTTTTAACAGCATTAAGTCTTCTGATCCATGAATATGGGATGTCGTTCCATTTATGAATATTTTCTTTCATTTCTTTCAACGTTATGTAGTTTTCACCACGCATACCTTGTACCTCTTTTGCTAGGTCTATTACAAGTATTTTCTTCTTCCTGATGCTTTTATAAGTGGAATTCTTTTCTTAATTTCATTTTTATGTTGTTCATTGCTAACGTATGGAAATACAACTGATTTTGTATGTTGATCTTATGTCTTGTGATTTGTTAAGCTCATTTATCACCTCTAATAATGTGTATGTGTACCAAATGTGAAGTTAATACATAAGATGTGGGAACTATAGCTATCAAGGGTGGGGGGAGAAAGGGAGGAGGGAGAGGGAGGGAAAAGAGGGGTGTTCAATACTATAGAGTACACTTGACTCCCATGAGAAGCTCAAATATACCCAGGCAGGTATATAAGTCTAGCAATTTCAATGATTAAAATACAGGCATATGGTCATTTATATGTCGTAGGGGAATTACAAAGGAGACTTGAGATTGGGGGGTGGGGGAAGAGGAGGAGATCCTGGACAATGATCGGGTTTAAAATAACTCTGGGTTTGTTTTATTTTTATGGATACTCTTTATTAGGTTAAAGAATTTCCTTTCTGCTCCTACTTAATTGAGTGTACTCTTTGTTTATTTTTTAAATAATGAAGGCTGTTGGATTTTGGGGTTGATTCTAGTTCCTGCTGTCTGGCCTGTTGATGGCCATGTGATTTTTGGTTTTTTGTATTGCTATTGTGTTTAATCTATTCATATGTTGTGTTACATTATCTGGTGATGGTGGTGGTTGTTTATATTAACACAATCTTGCATCCTAGGGATAAATCCCATTTGGTCATAATGTGCAAACCTTTTCGTGTGTTGCTGGATTTGGTTTGAATATTTATTTTGTAGAAGAGTGTTATTGTAGCTGTTTAGGGTTTTTTTGGTTTTGTTTTTAATGTTCTTGTCTGGTTGAGTATCAAAGTAACACTGTCTTCATGGAAGATTGTGAAGTGTTCCCTTCTCTATTTTGTGGAAGAGCTTGTAAAGAATTGATTGGTAGTAATTCTTCTTTAAACTCTTGGTAAAGTTTTACCAATAGAACCATGTGGCTTTTACTTGTAGGTAGTTTTGTTTTTTTTAATTAGCATTATAATTGAACACAGTAGTTGGGTTCATTTTTACAAAATCATACATGCAAGGAATTTGATTTCAATTCCCATTCCCTGCCCTTTTCCTTCCCTCCTTCCTCTCCTTAGTCCCCCTCCTTTACTCTATTGAACTTCCTTTCACTTGTTTACTTTTTGATTGGTACTTTCTCCATAAACATAAAGGTGAAATTCCCTTGGGAATTTATATGTGCAAAAATATGTGCATATAACATAAGTTTTGTTAAATGCATTCTAAATTTCTCTACTTTTCCCTTCCTTCTTCCTTCCCTCTCATTCTCCTCCACCACTGATCTTCCCTATGTATTCATGATATCCAGTCCCCACCCCAACTGCCTTCTTTCCCTTATTATACTTTTCCATGTACGAGAGGAAGCATTCAATCCTTGACTTTCTGAGCCTGGCTTATTTCACTTATGACGTTCTCCATTTCCACTCGTTTACTAGCCAATCCCATTATTTCTCTTTTCTTTATGGCTGAGTAAAACTCCACTGTGTACACAACAGTGTATTTTCATCATCCATTGTTGGGCATCTGGGCTGATTCTATAATTTGGCAATTGCAAATTATGCTGCTATAAACATTGAAGTAGCTTTATTGCTGTAGTGTGCTGATTTAAATTCTTTTGGATAAATACCAAGGAGTGGATGTGATGGTTCCATTGCTAGTGTTTTGAGGAATCTCCACACAGTTCTTCAGAACAGTTGTACACACCAACAATGTATAAGTGTGCCTTTTCACCACATCCTCACCAGTATTTATCATTATTTGTATCTTTGAAAATTGCCATTCTGACTAATGTAAGATGAAATCTTAGTACAGTCTTGTGTTTCCCTAATTGCTACAGATGTTGAATTTTTTTTCATATATTTATTGATCATTTGTGTTTCTTCTTTTGCCCATTTATTGTTTGGTTTGGGGTTTGGTTTTGTTTTTTCTGGAGTTAAGCTATTTGAGTTCTTTATATAGTCTGGATATTAATCCCTTGTCATTGGAGTAGTGGCGAAGATTCTCTCCCATTCTGTAAGCTCTCTTCAGGCTCTTAACAATTTCCTTTCCTGTGCGGAAATTTGACAGCATCCCATTTACTGATTCTTGGTTTTATTTATTGAGCTGTAGGGGTCTGGTTAAGGAAGTTGGTGTCTGCTGTAGGGAATTTTTAATTCCTAATTCAATCTTTGTCTTGTTATGAGTCATTCAGATCTCTTACTTCCTTTTCGGTTGGTTTTGGCAGTTTGTGTCTCTCTAGGGATTTATCCATTTCATCTGAGTTATCTAATCTATTGGCATACAATTATTCATAATATTTCTTTATGCTTTATTTCTGTAAAGTCATCACTTATGACTTTTGTTATTTGAGTTTTCTCTCTCTTTTCTTGGTCAAAGTGCATGAAGATTGGTGAATTTTGCTTATAACCTGAAAGAATCAGCTTTTGCTATGTCCTCTACTGCTCTTCTGTACTGTGTTTCATTTCTTTTCACTTTATTATTTCCTTTGTTTTCTAGCTTTTGTTAAGAGAGAGGGGTAAAGTGAGAGGAGAGAGAGAGAATCAATTTTACTCATTTTTCCATCTGGCCTTTGTTTCTCTGATACTTAGTTGTGTACATGGTGCTGAGGTTTGAACCCAGGTCCTCGCCCATGCCAGGCAAGCGCTCCGACGGCTGAGCCACCACTCCAGCCCCTGTTCTTGTAGCTTTTGACTCGAATTTCTCTTCTTTTTTCAGTATCTTAAAGTGGAAAGTGAGCCAATTGATTTTGAAGTCTTTCTTGTTTTTAACATAGGTATTCAGCGCTACGACTTTCTTCCTATGCACTGCTTCACCTAGGTTTTGGCGTACTGTAACTTCATTTCATTTATCCCAAAGTATTGTCTAATTTTCCCTGTTTTTTCTTCTTTAAGCCATTGATATTTTGGAGTGTATTATCAATTTCCACACATTTATGCATTAATCAAATTTCTTTCTGTTACGGATGTGTGACTTTATTTCATCTTTATAGGAGAATGTACTTTGTACCATTTTGATATTCCTAAATTTATTTAGGTTTGTTTTATGGCCTAGCATATGTTCTGTTCTATTGAATGGACCATGCACACTGGAGAAGAACGTATATTCTACTGCTGTTGGGTGGAGAGTTCTATTGATGCTTGTTAGTTCTGGTTGCTTTATAGGGATGTTTATCCCCTATTTGGTGAACTACTGCCTAATTTCTCTGTCCATTATTAAATATGCTATATCAGGCCTCATACTATTACTGTTGTATTTTCTATTTTTATTTCAACTGTATTAGTTATAGCCTAGTGTGTTTGGCGACTCTGTTATTATGTGCATAGGTTTGTAACTGATACACCTGGCTTTTAGTTGACCCTTTTATAATTATAAAATGCTCCTCTTTATCACTAGTAGCATTTTTTGTTTAAAGTCTTGCATTGTACTTCACAGTGTATCCAAGTGTTTTCATGTAACCTAATTTGGTTTTAAATTATTTACCATGGAATGAAATCAGCTCTTTAGAAAGATACCATTCTGGGATCTCACAGACACTGTCCCAAGAAGTTCTTTATAACATTGTCCCCCACCATGGGGACAGGAACAGGTAGGCTTCATTTCTGTCCACCGTGCCTAGCACAGAATTTGAAATAGGATGATCATAAACATGAAACCAAAATGAATGTCTTATATTTTCATTTATCTAAATATTCTAACACTGGCAGTACAACCCAGTAACACTTGAAGAGAGTGCCAAGGTAAACCCACTCAACTTATTTCCATGCTCTGACATAAACCTCAGTTGTTCCCAAACCACGTGTTCTAAACCATAAGCTATAAGAAGTTCCCTTACAGGAATCACCATCTTGAAATTGTAGGTTAGAAACCTGACACCGAGAAGTATCCCAATCTCAGAGACTCAAGGGCCGAATGGTTTCTCTCATCTGTGGAAGCTAGAATACATCAGGAAGCAGTGTGTTAGATGGCTATGCTAATAATAACCTCAAACTGTATGATTCTTTTCGCAAACAGGGGGATGATTGCCTAGGATAACTGGGGGCATAGGGTGGGTACAGGGTTAGGGGAGGGCTTAGGAAGGATATCTAGGAGACTGGAGGGTGGGAATATGGGGGAATCATCTCAGAAGGAGATATCTGACCTCCACGAGATATCCATTTAACTCAGGGGGTCCTCTGGGGGAATCCAAGCAGGGCAT
>PVKS010030642.1:0-24209 GCA_004027875.1 Aplodontia rufa
CTAAAGAAACTAAACACCAAACTCACAAATAATCCAATCAATAAATGGGCTACGGATCTAAAAAGAAACTTCTCACCAGAGGAAGTCCAGAAAGCCCATAAACATATGAGAAAATGCTCTACATCGTTAGCTATAAGGGAAATGCAAATCAAAACTTCAATGAGATACCACCTCACTCCTGTTTGGGTGGCAAAAATGAAAAATTTGAACAACAACAGATGCTGGAGGGGCTGTGGGAAAAGAGGAACACTGTCACACTGCTGGTGGGACTGCAAACTGGTTCAGCCACTCTGGAAAGCAGTGTGGAGAATCCTCAAAAAATTAAGTTTAAAAATGCTTGGTACCCTAGGTAAATATATCATCTATAAATAATGGTTAGCTTTAGGCCATCACAATCCAGTTCATTTTTTTCCATTTTAATTCTTAGCTTTTTTTCTCAACTATTTTTACAGTGAGCGGAACATAAAACAATAAAACCTATTTTCTACTGTGCATTTTCCCAGCAATCAAGAAATTCCTTGTGTTGAACACCAAAATGTATAACAGCCTAATGACATTATTTCAACGTCCCTGGTGACCCAGGTGTGATATGAAAATCTTGGGGACTTGAGAAGGAGGAATCATTCATACTGCCTGGAACAATAGAGGAATACAAGGAGAATTTAGAGTTGGCTCTAAAGAAAGTGAAGCATTATTGCCTTTTATTTGCAGAAAGGGAACAGAGAGAACACAGTGACCAAAAGATGTGGTTGAAGAATCACTAAGTCAGCATGGTGGGAGAGGAGAGCTAGATGGTCAAAGGTCTCATAGTCCACCACCATTATCATCAGAAAACTGATGATTCCAGACCGTGTTCCAGGTGCTGTTCTAATATTATAATTTATTTTTCATCATTTTTAATTCTTATCATAACTCTCTGAAGGAAGTGTTGCTATCCACATTTTATAGATGAGGAAACCAAAGTACAAACCAGTAACCGTGGCAACATTGGACAATTCTATAAAATAACACCATGTTAGTGAGAATATTTTAAGAAGCATATACATCAGATTAACCTTCACTGAACATGTTGAACTATCTGTTTAGTCTTAACTATAAACCTTTCATTATTGTCTCGCTATATGTGCCATTTTCAAAAGTCCTCTCTTGCGTTATCATTTCATTGCAAGTTTTCTACATTCATTCTTTGCCTTTCCTTCCCACTTCCACTCAAGCATAAGTTGCATTCCAGACTGATGTGCTGCAATCAATGTCTGTATGTGAAGCTGGACGGCTGTACTTCTGCCACCCTGGAGGACTTTTTGCAATGCCTTCAAAACAGGGGTGCATGAGAGCTTGTTTCCAAGGCATGCGGAGGATAGCTCAGCATCAAGAGAGAATGTTTGGAAAGTTCCAGATGGAACTTGCCAGGACCCAAACCCAGGCAGTGGTTGTGAGGATGGAAAGGAGACAGGATCTGAGATGGATCTGAGAATACGCGGGAAACACATCGACACCATTGTATGGATCTTCTGATGCCAGAGGGGAAAACAGAGATGGATGGGGATGAAAAATAAGACAGACGTAACTTTAATTTTAGGAAAACATTTTTCAAACTAAAGGGACTGAAGGGCAATGTTTCAGAGGAATTAGAGATGCTATTCAGATGACCTCATTTACACCAAGAAAATATCCAGAAAAGATTTCCCTTTTGTCACTGTCATCAATCAACATTATCTATGTTAAGTACATCTTAGAAAAAAATGTACAGAATTATAAAGAAGGAAGACTTGCTATCTGACCTCAAAGAGTTTAAATGCCTTGTTGAAAGAAAGATGATGAATATAGAAAGGGAAAATAAAAGGGGAATGAGGTAAAGAAGGAAGAAGACAAGGAGCGTCTCATGATGCTTTAAGACTAATGTATGAAAGTGTATATCCTCCCTTGTACCGGATGGGATTTATGGCTATCCATGGTTGCAACCAGGGAGGTATTCAGGGAGCTGCAATATATATCAGCTTCTAAAAACATGCAGGAACAGAAAGACAAGGGTTCTTTTGAGAGACAATAACTTTGGACATAATGGAAGTCTCAGGAAAACTGGCCAGCAGTAAGACTTTGGAAGGGAAAGCTGTTAATTATTTTCAAGGCAGAATTTGAGATTTGAGATGTAGACAATGGAAATACACCAAGGAGTTTTGAGCAAAGCCAGGAATCTCATTGAAGCAGCCCTTTGAGAGATGGGCCTGTGGCTTTAAAAGAACTATGTGGAAAAGGCAGAGAGTTGAACCTGGGATAGTAAAATGGGAGAATTCATCTGTATACCCCAAGGTATCATGAATAGGAAGGCTGAGTCTGAAATCAAGACATTGTTTTTCTTAGTACTGAGGACTGAACCCAGAACACTTAATTACTGAGCTACATCCCCAATCCTATTTATATTTTATTTTGTGACTGTCTTCCTAAGTTGCTTAAGGTCTCCCTAAGTAGCTGAGTCTGGCCTCAAAGTTGCAATCCTCCTGCCTCAGCCTCCCAATCAAGAAGAGAATATTTTTTGAAATTTTTTAAATTTATTTTTTATTAGTGCATTATAGTTTTACATAATGTTGGGATTAGTTGTCACATATTCCTAAATGCATACAATTCAGCAATACAATTTGTTCAGTATCCCCCCCACGTCCCTCTATCTTCCTCCTCCCATCCCCTGATCCCTTCCTTGCCTTCAAGAAGAGAATTTTTAAAGAAAGAATTAATAAGTTTTAAAGCTGGTTTTATTTGGAGGTTTATAGGAGGAAGGAGCCCCCAGAGAGAGAGAGAGAGAGAGAATCCTAGAGCTACATATACAGGTTGCTAAATTGAAAATGTTTTGGTATAGTCAATCACTTTTCACATTATTTCTCTTCCTTTCTCCACTCCAGAACCTTAATAGTTCTTGTAGCTTGGAAATTTGGATTGTCCTCCGCTCATCAAAGAGTTACCTGGGTTCAAGTCGTGTAAGAATGAAACATTTACATTAGTGGATCTAATAAACCATCCAGTAGCCATACGAGTATTTTTCAAGATTGTGAAAAAGTTAACTCTAATTGTAATACCATGAGTATAGTGATATATACTATATTATATATATATATGTATATATATAATATATATGTATATATATGTCTGTCATTACTGTATAGTAATGACAGACATAACTACATACTTTAAATTGTGCCACTCTGTTTTATGGCATAAACAATATGCTATCTGAATGTTCTTAAACTGGGGCATATATGAGACTCAGCAGGATCACACTGCTTAGAAATTTTTCGGGCCTTTCAACTATCTTTTTTGCTGTTTACATTGTCTATAGATCCCAAAGTCCTTACATGCAATTTTTTCTCTCTACATTCTGGCCAATTAAATGAGTGAGTCAGTTAATCAGAGAACAAAATAAAACTCAAATCACTTAGACTGAAGACATGATAGCCATTCACAAACACAAGTGATGGGAGAAACAGCTTCTTAGCTGTGAAAGAAATAAATGTGTGACTAGGAAAAAAATTGAAATACAATTTTATAGAAAATAATTGTTTAGGGATATAATGGAATTTTTGTCCCTAGATTCCTTCCTCCAAACTGCACTGCTCATTGCAAAATGTCCTAGAGTCCAGCCATTTCGCTATTTATGTAGAGTAAACCAGTGCTTGTCCTTAGCTTTAGAGTCAAATGTAAAGAGGTTATGTGAAAACACAAACAATGTCGTTTCCAGTCATTAAGAACCCTTTAATGAAAGGATATGTGCTAGGGGAATGGTTACAAAGGAAAAGTGAAGAGTTTCCCACCTGAAGGAGATCACATCGCCCTGAAAGTAACACATATGTACACAAATAGCTGGATCCAGGTGAAGGCTGCCATGTGTTTATGCCATATTCCAAGTCACCAAAAACAAGCTCTGCTACCTGAGTACTGATTTTGTATGCTGTTCACTGCAAGCGGTCACGTGGGAGGAATAAACAATAGTTGAATGCATAAATTGAAAAAAGAAAGAAATGGGCGAGAAAGAGCAAAAATATCAGTTTCAGGACCTGGGAAAAAGAAGAATGGCATCATTTATGTGCTGGATTAAGAGTCTAGACAGGTGGGCAAAAAAACACCAAAAAAAGCAATTATTTCACTTCAAGGAGATAAGAAGGACTTCTTCCCTCATTTTGTTATCTTTCAAATAACATGAACTCTAATAATTGAATTATGATGTAATATAAACAATGACAGAATCAACATTTCTTCTCATCCTTGATAATGGCTATTTGGTGTTGAAATCAGACTTCCTCTTTACCACACCAAGCCTACCCTCGTTTGCTTAAATTATATAAACCAAAGAGATCTTTCCAAGTTTATTTTCTTGTCTTCCTCATCTTAAAGCCTAGTCAGGAATCAAGACTTGGCTTGGGCATATAGCTCAGTCGTACAAAGCTTGCCTAGGACGTACGAAGACCCTTGGGCCAGGGAGTCAACTCTAATGGGAATGCTCCAAGTGTTTGCTAGTATGCTCTGTTCCCTCTGCAAAAAGGAATGCACTCCACATTACACCAGGTACAGCAACGCACACCCAGTAGGAATTCAATCAATAATTGGAATTTAAATAGCAAAGTAAGTTGACAAGTATATGAAAAATCCATCTTATTCATCCAGAATTTGCTAGGTATGGTTGAAGACTCAAATGTAAACTACGTAGAATGTCTTCTCAAGGAGCGAGCTATTTTTTCTTAAAACAATGAACAGAAAAATGTACAACAGCACATACATATGTACGTGCTAGAAAGCACTGTGTATATAATTTTACTACCCTTGCGGTTCATATTAGAATGTATATGCTCCTGATAATTATCAAGGTCATTTCTTCTTCAAACAGTGCCACAATTATTTGATATATCTGTCAGTGTCTGGGTCAGTACCTTATATATATATATATATAGTAAACAACCTGAACGTGGCAACTTGAGCAATGTCATGCACAATGATTAAGCATTAAAAAGAGTGCTGGAATCAACACTGGACTGCAGTGTCTGAATTTTTTATTAAGGTTTCAATTTAGTCTTAAGCTGTGTATTAATGTATATAAACAGGTAACGCAGCATGGTATAGAAGCAAGGGCATTGACTTCGAAATCAAAAGGTGTACATTTAAAAGCTGGTTCTACTAATTTCGGCTGAGTGACCATGTTCAAATCAACCTGAATACCTGCTTCCATTCCTTTGAAATAGGAATAAAGATAACCTCTCTTCTTTCTGTCTCACAGAATTGTACAATCAGCATATTAAGTAATCTGAGGTAGAGGAATAAGATTTGTAAGCATAATTGTACACAAGCATGTGTTATTATTTTATTAGCTAGGTTTTAAACCCTTTTCCTACTAGACAAGAGTACAAACTTGTTACAAAAAATATTTGAGAAGAATCAGTTATCAGCAATGCAATATCCGCTTGTCGAACATTAATGCTTTTTCTAAAGAATCACCCTGGGCCAGAAATATTTAATAGCATCTTTAATGACACAGACGAATTTAGGAGGAGCTCATGAAGTTACTAGTGGCACCAAGCTGAGTAGGAAATGTAGCAACTTGGAGAAGATAATTATACTTTTAAATGACATTGGAAAATAAACTGAAATAATGAGAATGAAAACATAATCAGAACAAGTAAAAAGGGAAAAGCAAACCGTATGAAAATGATGATAAAAATCTGGTTACAGGGAGACACAGCATAAATAAAAGACAGCATTACAGAGGATTATATATGAGTCATCAACGCCATATTAATGTTTAACAATGTGTTGATAATAAAGTGAAATAAATAGGATCCTAGCATGTGGGAGTTACTAGTCAGTGTTCCCACTATCCTCAGGATTTTTATCATTTTGAAAAAGACTTATCAAACACCTACTGCATGCAAGGAACGGTTGTAGAGAAATGTGTCTGATCTGAGGATTTAAAAATGAGGCATGGACTCCCTGGAGGAGGTCCCAAGAGAAGCAGCAAAATGATTCATAGTTTGCAAAACAGGGTCTTTGAGTAGAAGTTAAAAGGATTAAGCTTATTTAGAATTGAGGAACAGAAAGCAGGGTTGCGGAGGCTGGGCAAGATTAATAAATATGTGAAATTGCAAGAAAGAATGTAGAGATAGAAGAAGAGAGAAGGCACTGTGTCTGCGACTGGGAGAGTTTGTCTTGGAGCAGACCTGGAAGCCAACCGCCCAGACATCGTTAGACAATGCCAGTGCTGGATTTGCTAATGTGGCCTGGACAACTCTGTGTTCATCGAATGCCATTTCATGTGGCTAAAAAAAACAGGCCCACATTTATTGAAATTTTCAGTTGCAACCTCATTTTTCCAAATTCAATTTCTAAAGGCTTTGGTGCTTTTCATATCTACTGCTTCTCATTTTTCCAATTTTGTTATACAAGCTAGAAGCCTAAGAATTGCCTTTGATTCCTCCTCCCACTTTTCTCCAACGTTCAATTTAGCTGTTTGCGGGGATGGTGGTGGTTGGTGGTGGTGGTAGTGGGTTTTGTTTGTTTGATTTTTGTTACTGGGGATTGAAACCCAGGGACATTTAGCCACTGAGCCACATCTGCAGACCTTTTTTGGTTTGTTTTTGTTTTTGTTTTCTTCCTGTTGTTGTTTGTTTAATTTTTTATTTTGAAACAGGTCTCGCTGGGTTTTTTCCCCTTAATCTCCTAAATTCCTCTTAAGGTTTTGTCTTCTCTTCCTCAGCACTGACAATCTGAATTGAGACTCACTGTTTCTCATCTGCTTGTTTCTCCTCAATAGCTGCCTATTGCCAACGAAAATTAAATTCAAGCTCCTTGATCTTGGAGCTTCCCCTTGAACCAGCCCCCTGAAGGGCTCTGGCCTCCATGTTCGCTTCTCTCTTCCTCTTAAGCCCCAGCAACAAATTTTTCTCATCCTTTCCTCCATTTCCTGTTGTCCTCTCAGTCTGAAAGGCTGTCCCTTTTTCTCAGACTAGCTCGCAAGGCTCTACATAGTCTGCCCAGAACGTCTTCTGCGACCTCCTGAGTTAAGATAATCTGTTGCTCGTAGATCTCAGTCTCTACCTAGTTATGTGACCATCATTTCCCCAAGACGAGTGAGCACCCCAGAGACAGGGTCTAGCTAGAACTCTAGATCTCCTGAGCCCTCTTTCAGGAGCTGGTGAAAATGAAAATTAGACAGACTTTTAAGAATTTTTTTTAAGAAGGATGAATGACGGAGCAAATAATTAAACTATTCTGTTTATCACTTTTTTTTTTTTTTGGTGCTAGAAATTGAACCAAGAGGCACTTAACCACTGAGCCACATCCCTAGCCCTTTTTATTTTTTTACTTTAAGACAGAGTCTTGCTAAGTTGCTTAGGGCCTCACTAACTTGCTGAGGCTAGTTTTGAACTTGTAATCCTCCTGCCTCATCCCCCCAGGCCAGTGCGACTGTGCCCAGCACTTATGCTTCTTATAAGTTTAAATTCTCTTTTCAAAATTCATATTCATAATATGACTTATAGATTTCTTTTTCCATTTCTTCCTTCTTAATCTCTAAATTTAAAGATCTACAATAGAATTTCCCCCATGAAATGTTAGTCAATGCTTGATAAGCATCTCACAATAAATTATAACTAGTCATGTATACTTGAGTTTGCTTGATTTCACCCTAAAGAGAGTTTTTGTTTTAATATAATTAGAGGTTTTGAAGAGACAATGGGATCTATGAAACAACTTTTGTTTTATATTAAGGATCAGAATTATTAATATAAAAGGTTTAAATTCAAAAGAATTTAAATTCTAGTAAAACCATGGTACCTGTATATAAAGTATTATGAAGCATTGATTTAAATGCATATATATGTCTGATAAATTATACTAAATGCTTGGGTTTTTTAATTTCACCAGAGGTATAATAAATGGTTGAGAATGCAAAAGATACCATTCTTGAATGTAAAAGCAAAACAGATGCCTATGGCAAGGCATTTTCTTTACCTGAATTAAATAGTTACTTAGAACTGAAAAATGTTGGAAACTGTGCAAAATTTAAGTTGTAGAATTGGTTCATTTAGTGGGAGTGGACTTGGTAGAAACCATTCTTTTCTTGCATCTCCTGACTTCTACCTAACCTCTTCACCTTTTGGTTACCTCGCTCTGATTTCCCCAGGGCTGCTGCATGGTTGTGCAGATGGTGTTCTGTTTTTGGGCACTCCATCAAGGAGGTGATGGGACCTCATCCAACAACCCACATGCAGTATGCTGTCACCTTGAGAAGAGGGTGCATAGCGGCAATGGATAGGCAAGCTTAACATTGACTCCCTTCACTTCCTGCCCTCACGACCTGTAGACATCTCCATCCCACCATGAAGCCTATAGCCTGTGCCGTCCCTCAGCCTGGAATCCTCCCCATCCTCTTCAGCTCACTGTTCATCTTTCAATCCGAGCCCCCTTTCACCAGGGAAGTGTAACCTCTGAGTAGGACAGTTCTGTAGTCAGGAAGCTTTCATCAAACCATAAACCTCCCCATCACATTTCCAGTTTATGATTGTAGCCCCATTAGATATTGCAATCTCTGTGAAGACAGGGTTAGAGTCTATTTTCACTACTATTGTCTCCCTAGAACACAAAATATGATTTGTGAAACAAATTTCTACAGAGCGTGCAAAAGCAGAATATAGATTTTGTTCAATAATTGAAATCTCTATATTTTACCCCCCAGTTATTTATTTGATGTTTAAAATAAAAATCAAGTACGACATTGCTAATTCCTTTACACATTTTGGCCGTGATTGGCTCTTGATTTTGTTTCATCATTTCATAAACATAAATTATCTTCATCCTCAAAATTTAATGGAGGAATAGATTTATACTAGATTTTAGCATCTAGAAACATGTAGGTTAGTTTATTTGTTTAATCATCTATTAAATCAATTAAAGCTTAGCACATGCTTTCTATATAATTTTCTGTAATGCAAAAAGGTAGTGCTTATAAAATAATGAGGTTAATACAAACTTTCAATAATGCAGACAGGTTGGTTATAACTGTAATCCACATGCTTATATGCTTTGGACTTTTACAGCTCTTAATTTATCAAAGGAAATAATTAGCACACTTTGTGGCAGCGAGTGATGGAATTTATTCATTTGGAAGGCCATGGGTTTCCTGTCATTAAAACTGCATCATGTCCTTCCTTTTCTATTAAACTTCCACTGAGGGCAGTAAGAAGTCACTAAAAGGAAATGAAGAGGTTTTGGCAATGTTCTTGTACAATGATTTAGTGCTCTAAAAAGATAGCAAGCCCATAATGTATGCCAACAAGTATATTATATAAGATGAGGAGCCCAATTACCACATTATTTCCTTTATTTGAAGTTTCATTTGTGACTCAATTAACTGTGATCTGCAAAGTCGTGTCAATAAATTTAGTTTCCTTTTGCAGCTTAATGTATTTTTTGGTTTTCATGACAGCAAAGGAATAGATTTAGATCCCATAACCACTGCATAAAGATTTATACGTCGAAGGATATTACTTTTCTCTCCAGATGATCAACAGCATCTCAACTACTACAGAAACATTGTAGTAAAAGCTCAGGCACATTTTCTCTGAAGGACTTTTCAGTGAGATAAATTGTAAATTCTGATCTTTTTTCTGTTTAAATAGTACTAAGGTTTGATCTTGACTTTGTTCCAAATGTTAGAATCATAGCTCCTAATGAAAGCTGTCCACTTTGGGAAGGTTTAGATGAAATGCTTGTTTTCGTAAGGTCCAAAATGGGCCTGACAGTGAGGCAGAATTAGCCTCTTACCCCCAGAAGTGGGTGGTCCTTTAAACCATAACCAAGGGATACTGTTGATGAAGGTTCAGCATCAGCTCTCTAACAAAGTCTGCAGGTGACAGGGACGTCACCCAATATGCAAAGGGTCTATTTTTGTCTGACAATAAACAGTTTGTGGAAATGCTTCTGGAAAGTTGGTATAGTCCTTTTATATGACACAGGCTAACAAACCAAAATGACTTCATTCTTAAAATCATAGAAATGGGCAAAAATGCATATCCTGGATACTCTCTATTAAATGTTAAACAGAAGTAATGTGCTTCAAGTTCCTTCGCAGTCTTTAGACTAATGCATTGCAATTTTATCAGGGCAAGAATATTATGTCTTTGTAGATAGAAAATCAATTTATTTTTGGCTAATTTTTCTTTAGAGAAAAGTTGTAAATATAGAAGGTAAATTCCTTTCAGTCAGTCCCTCCCACTGTCAACATCTTACTTGGCTCCTTTGTAAAGCCAAGGAGTTGACATTGAACACATTGATTTTAAGAAAGAGCAATTTCATGATTAAAAGTTTCTCTTCTTTAAAAAAATGTCCTTTGTTTCAATAGAGGAGACATTATACTAAAATTCTATGGATAAGTCATTAATTTCAATACTGTTTTCTCTGAGCTCCTTAAACCAGGTACTGATAATGCTGCTGAGTTAGCAAATTAAGATGTAAGATCAGAGCTTGGTGAGATTGTCATATTGTCTCCTTTAATTTGGAAAACCAGAATGAGGCTAGAGAGAGACTCATAAAACAGACTTTACGACTCTCTCCAAGACAGATATGGAAGCCCCTGCTCCAATCCCTTCTCCCAGCCTCTGCAATTACATTTCCGCAGGAAGAAAGAGAAGGAATTAGAAACAGGATAATGTAGTCTTAAATCACCATTCTTAGCCTTGCCTTCTTGTGGGAGCCCTGAATTTTTATAACACGGCCCTCATATTGTATAGTGTGACATAACAAAAAGCACGACTTGTTTGACCCTTCCTCAATAAAAAATCATTTTGTCTGACATCCTATAAAACCTGTGCATGAGTCTATACTAAGCTACGGTATGTCCTCCAATTGGCGGAAGAAAAACATGTGTACATGTACAGTCATGCTAAAGGTCCATTTTAGCATAGTTTATAAAGAGTTAATAATTTAACACTTCTGGCCAACCATCCCCAAGTCGAATGCCGCATGCCAATTCCTAACACTGAGAATTGTTCATTGAAGATAAAGACATTGAGTTGTCTGAGTTGCCTCAGAGTTCTTTTTATGTGTTCGAAAATTAGAATGTTAGAATTAAAATAATCATATTGGAATAAAAACATAATGTGATCCAATCTCTAGGCCAAATCCAAACTGCATCAATAACTAGTTAAAAACAAAAAGCTGAGTATCTTCAGGTCACTAGAAGTGGATGTTGGATTTAACACGTTGCAATACTTTTCCCCAGAAAGTATAGTAGAGCCCCAAGCTTCCACCATCGATGCTTCTCTGGGACATCAACACCACCAAGAAGGCAGGCCCTGAGTTCTAAATATGTGTGGAGGGGACTTGCAATCTCTGCTCCCCACTGGCTTATGACAAGACAAGTCCAGATGAGATCAGGAATGAGGAGCGATCACGGCTCAGAGCTAGTTTAGCAGAGAGGCAGCTCCTCTGAGCATTTGTGTTCTCTAAAGTTAACAAATGAGTATGAAGCTGACATTGACACTAAATATTATGTGACTGTTTTCATAATATTTCATAGAGGAGTAGGATGCATTATCCTGAGATCTGCAGAAGTGAATAAAATATTTGAAGGCATTATTCCAAAGTAAGTTGCCCTTTCATTTTCAAGTCCTATTTCTAAGGTCATAAAGAGAGATTTTGCCCTTCAGAATGAAAGGAAATCATCATATAATCTGTTACATAATTAAATAGCAAGCCTGATTAACATAAAGACCTCTACTTTCTGTAATGAACAGACACCAAGTATCTGTTTTAGATGAAAACTTTAAAATTCAAGGAAAAGGCTGTGATGTGTATTTCCCTCATGAGTTCAAATTATTCTGCTCCTAATAACTAAATAAGTAATTATTTTATGATGAAAACAGAGAAGCAAAGGTAGACATTTTGGGTTTCATCCTGCTGCTACCAGTTTTAGACAAATAATCTTAAATGCTTTCCTAAATGTTCTAAAATAAAATAAATTAAGAAATCAAATCTAGTTTGATTTATACCAACATGTAAGAAATTTAAGTTTCCTAAGAGTTTGTTCTAATATAATGTAATATAATGCAACATAATATGAGTTACATTTATTATAAACAATTACTTTTCTAAATATGGATCAGTGCACTGCAATTCTATACTTACTCAACACCTTATCTGTATCATGAATAATGACATTTTCTCTCTCTAAATATCGATATCATAGAGCTGACCATTCTAACATTTTGTAAAATATTTTAAAATGGAATTTACACATAATTTGTTGTGGTCCCCAGTTCCTAAATCATGCTGTTTATCTGTTCTTAAAGAAAAAGGAAAACAATCCTTCATCAATTATGTCTAAGAATCCCCAAACTGAAACACATGTGGATGAACGCCGTTCAATTAAGCAGTGCACACTAGTCTGGGGGTAGGGGGAGGGAAGGAAAAAGAGGAGATAAATGGCCTACATGATTGATTTCAACTAAGACCGAAATCTTGGAGGACAATTACTGGATTTACTCACTGTTTGTTTTTGCAATATTTCGGAAATTGGCACACAAAAAAGTTTGCAAAATCAGAGACTTGGGGCAGCTAAAATGTTGATTTTCTAGAGAAGCAAAATTTTTTAAAGAAATTTGCTTAATTTAATTTAACTGATAAAAAGTATTGGAGATCATTCTTGGTGAAGTTATCAAGTGTGAGATTAACGATGTGACAGTGCCAAATACTGTTCAGTGAATGTTTCCCAAATGCATACAGGTAATATATATTTTAAAGCTCTGATATTATTTAAAGAAGTTTTTTACATTATCTCAGTTTGCATTACCTCTTATTATCTGACTTAAAAAAAAAGAAGTTAATTCTTCCCATTTTGCCCAAGGAGAGGAATTACATCTAATTAATATATCAACATGTCTCTTTCTCCTGTAACTGACAAATGCTAAATACTTTATCAGTCTGGCACCAAAAATGATGTTGTCTCAGGGTTTTCCCAGACTGCCTTGTCTGAAAAGCTTTAATGATCATATATTAGGTGGGAACTTTAACCTTCTTTGTCCCAGGTCAATTGAGTAGGTAATTGGAAAAGTCAGTTCCACTTGTAATACACTCAAAAGGAAACTCAGATTTACACAGAATGCAGTTTTTCAGTCATAGAAATAGCGCAGGACTGTGTAGAAAAACAAAACACGACACAATAATTCTGGATGTAGCTCTCCAATTATTTAAGTGTACTGATTTACATACTGAAATAAGAACAAAAAAGTACAGATCAGACAAAAAACTTTTTTACACTTTTTATTTTCATCTTCTGAACATTGGAAAATTAAATTTAATAGTTATTAGATTGATTATGGACGTGGCATTGTGTAAAAATTTTCACCAAAAAAATCATCTCATTAATGATCATAGAAATTCCCTATTAAGGATGAGCTGGGTGTGGTGGCACACTCCTGTAATCCTAGCAATTTGGGAGGCTGAGGTAGGAGGGCCACAAGTTTGAGGCCAGCCTCAGCCACTTGATGACACCCAATCTCAAAATAAAAAATAAAAAGGTGCGTGGATGTAGCTTAGTGGTAAAATGCCCCTGGGTTCAATCCCCAGTACCAGAAAGAAAAAAGAAAAAAGAAATCCCTTTTAAAGAAGGATTCTTATGACTACATGAAAGCTAATGCATGGACAATAGATCAAGCAGGATCTAGACAGACCAGGTGTCAGCTACCTCCTTTACATCTACTACATATTAGCCACATGGGCTTGGGCGGGTTAATTCACCTCTGAGTGAATCAGTTTCTTAAAACAGAATCTCAACACCTTCCTCAGGGATGTTCTGACAGCTACAATGGCTGGCATACAGATGTTCTATAAGAGCATTTTCGGGTATTACTTTACAGATAATGAAACAGAGTTGTAAGAGGTTTTAAAACTAGCCCCAGGGGCTGGAGCGGTAGCTCACTGGTTCCAGCTCTTGCCTGACCTGGATTCAAACGCCATCACCACAAACACAACTGAGAGTTGGAGAAACAAAGGCCAGATGAAAAAATCTCTCTTTCTCTCTCTCTATCATATATGTGTGTGTGTGTGTGTGTGTGTGTGTGTGTGTAAAAACAAAGGAAAGAAATATTTCATTCATTCCTTAATTCAAAAAAAATCATAATGTTAAATGACAGGACAGGGACCTAATCTTCTCTGTCCTTTAGGAGCCTACAAATTAGTAGGAAAGACAAGAAAGAAGAGAAAGAGCATCTTTGACTGCTTTAGGAGTGGGATGGGACATAGGGACATTCAAGAATACAAAAGCAATAAAGTAAAAGAGTGGCTTTCAATTCCATAGGACACTGTGAGGAATGGGAGATGGAGCTGGCAGAGAGAAGTGACAGGGACATTTGGCACGTAACTGGCTATGTCACTGTGACTATGACAGTGGCTTCACCTGCAGGGATGATCGTGCTTTCTTCAGGGCCATTGGAAAGATGGTAAAGCAAAAGATGGAATCTGAAAAATGTTTTCTCTTCTAAAATGTCTATCATTCCAAAGAGTTTTACTTATCACTGTGAACGAGCTCCTCTATGTGTAATGCATACTGTAACTGAAACATACATGAGAAAAGAGAAATCCAGGCTTCCAGTGTGTTTTTATGCAATGCTAGCAATTAGTTTAAGGTAATCTGAAAGCCACATTACATCAATAGTAAAAGCACTCAGATTCTGCTGTCTTTGGGGAATTCCTTTTATTGCATTCTCTGTTTTCAAACATTTAACAATTGAGAAAATCTTCCATAAACTCAAGGGTTCACAGTATGTAATATTCCTTAGTAAATGAGAATAAATTAGTAACTAAGTAAACAATATGTTACAACCCAATCACTGGCAACCAAATTGTTGGATTCTAAAAGAAATGGAGCCTTTGCTATATTCGCGTTGCTTTTAGCATAAATACCAAGTTCCTGTATACAAACAATGAGATCGGACACAATCTGGCTTCCATCTCAGTGACCTCATGAAACATCTTCTGGCCTCCACTCTGGCAACCCAATTTTATCAAGCTCCCCTCAGTGGGAGGCCCCTTCCAACATGCTGTTCCCTCTGTTTGGAGCACCCTCTCCCCCACCTCCACAATCCCCTCATCAGCTTTCAGATCTCAGCTCAAGTGGCACTTGCTCAAAGGAGAATTTGTTTAAACCCTCATGCAAAAAAGAATCTCCCAGGCCAATCTTTTACTTCTCCCTCTTCTTTCTTTCTTATTCCTACTCTTCCTCTCCTTTTTCCTCCTGTGCTTCCTCCACTCATTTTTTTCTTTAAATGTGTTCTAATAGAATCCTATTTTTTTTTCTTTTTTCCTTATTCCTTCAGCAAAAGCAAACAAGTACTGTACAGAAATTACCTACCTTCCCAATCATCTTCTACGCCCTGGGAATATGGCAGTGAAGAAAACAGAAGGACAGGACAGCTCGTGCTTGGAAGGAGCCCTTCAATTTTTTTTTTTAAATTTATTTGCTTATTTGTACCTGGGATTGTGCCAGAGATTGATGCAGGGGCGTTTAACCACTGAGCAACATCCCCAGACTTTTTTATTTTTAATTTTGAGACAGGTTCTTACTAAGTTGCTTAGGGCCTAAGTTATTAAGGCTGGCTTTGAACTTGTGATCCTCCTACCTCAGCCTCCTGAGCTGCTCCTGTGCCAACACACTCAGATCCTTTCAATGATTTGAATGAAATTCCCCCCTGGGTGGCCCATAATTCCTGCTGCAAGGGAAACTAGCTGGAAATTGGCAAATTTGTTTATCCAGGATCTTGCCCAGATTCTAGTTCACAGGACATATCTAATAAATATTTACCAAATAAATTGCAAATGAACAAATGAGAATGAAATTTAAAGTTACCCTACATATTCAGAAAAATTATATGAGTGAGTATGAAAATATAAAGACCCAAAACCCTCAAAACAGAGACATACAGGCTGGAGTCCACCTGACAAAACTTCCAGGCTGGGCCTTGTGAGGGTCCCCATCAAGTGCAGTTGAACTGTTCAGTAAAAGCCTAATGGCAATATTCTTAAAAGCAGTAGAAAGTATTGTTAACTTTCCAAGAAGAAAGAAATGCGTGTGTTTGGAGAGCGAGACAAAAACAGAGAGAGGGTTCTTTCCTCTGAATCTTGTTTACAGAAAACATGTAACATTGCTGTCACCAATTTTTTATGTTCTTTTTATAATAAATTGATAAGCAGAATCAAACCACATTTCTCATGCGCATGCTTATTTTGCTACTTGAATTTCTTACAATATTCAAAAATAAATTGAGTGTTTTAAATTTTCAAGTGCTATAAACAAGAAGTCAAGACATATGTAAGAAATATGGTATGAAAGGGAATGGAAAATATTAGACCCTATTAATATTCATGAATTAGAGTGAAATTGACATAAAGATCATTAACAGACCAAAAATTGAATATATGAGTAAATGGCTCATACGAAAATATTATGAAATATTATGAAAAATATTTCAAGTATATGAAGTACCAAGAAGCCTTCTAAGAAATGACATTGATAAAAGAATTACAGATATTAAAATTTAATTAACCAAGGAAGATAAAAAGCCAGTGACAAAAACAGATGTGAGTTTTTCTAAACCAGAAAGCAGAGAAGGAAAATGAGGAAATCAGAATTATGCAGAACATTATAATCAAGAATTCAGAGCTAAAGTCAAAATCTGTCCTCCAAATTTCTCCCTCATGCAAACCTCAAATATTTCCCTGCAATATATAAAGAATAAAGTCATGAAAGAGAGTTCTGGGGTAGAGTGCTTGCCCATCATGCATGAGGCTCTGGGTTTGACCCCCAGTACCACATGAAAAGGAAGAAGAAAAAAATCATGAAGAAAAGGACTCTAGACAGAAACATAACTCTGGAAAGAAATTACTTATTTCATTCTATCTGGAGTACACGAATTTATGACCACATGGAATTACACAGAGGTATGTAATGTGATTAGAATCATAGCAACTATTACATCAGAATGTTTTCATCAATACTGATAGCATCAGTGGTGTCTATATTGATAAACTTAAGTAGTCTTATTCTTTGATTTATCCACTGCAATCTACATAGATAAATACAGGAGATGAAGGCTCAACTTATTTTTGGTTTGTGGAATAATTTTTTAGTTTTTAATTTAAATACATTCACTTAAAATTTTAATTAAAGGAGTTAATTTTTAAATGATATAAAAGTCATTTCTGAAGTCACAAGAGAAATGTGCCTGATGAGAATGTGACTCACCATATCTTTTTTCATTGCTTCTTTTCTTTCTTTTTCTCCGCTGCCCTTTGGTACTAGGGATTGAATCCAGGGCTGCTTAAACACTAGACTGTATTCCCAACCCCCCTTTTTTATTTTGAGATAGGGTCTCTCTAAGTTGCTTAGGGTCTTGCTAAGTTGCTGAGGCTGACCTCAAACTTGTAATTCTTCTGCCTCAGTTTCCCCAGATGCTGGAATTACAGGCATGTGCCACCATACCCACTTCTAAACTTCTTTTAATTGTTCCTTGACAGTCTTAGATATTATCTTTGCCACTGTTCCTTGATGTTGGCCATCTGCCTGCTTAAGTAGAAACACTGCAACATTATATCTAGAATATTTTCTTGATATACTAAATATAGGATAGGCAAGAAATGGAATAAGTTAAATCTATACATTTTCTAATTTATAATATTTGTGATTAAATCTTCTTTAAAAATCACACATTTTAGTTCAATTTTTAAAATTCATTTTAATGTAGAGTCATCCATTTGTAAAAAAGAAAAAGAAAACAAAGAAATATGTGTGTAATATAAATTGCAGTTAGTGCATATCTAAGAAAAATAATGTGTCACAAAATAAATTTCTAAGTTCAGAAATAGTTTATGCCAGAAGATACCACACTGGTTTTCCTGTGCTAAATTCAAAATATTTAAATAGAGAAGGGTTGATAGGAAAGTTCAAGTAAAGATATGAATTATTAATTTTGGGGAGACTTCATGAAAAAGTTGGAATCTTTTAAAGTTAGAGAATACATAGTCATAGAGCCAGTCAAATTTTGTGAAACTTCCATGACAGTGAAGTTTTCTAAGTAAATTCCTAGTAAACAAAATAATAAACAATATTGGGAATAGTGGCTAACCAATATTAGCATAACAGCAAGTAGACTTTTCTAAGTACAGAAATCATCTTCTCCATATCTTTTTACATATAGAAATTGACGTGTGGAATGAAAAGCACCTTTCCCCAATTATCAAAGGTGTAAGAAGGTTGAACATGCTACTATTTGACTTGAAAGAATTCAAGATTCAAAGAACTCAAATTGTTATACTTCCCATTTCTTAACTCAATTTCTTTCCACTTGCTCCATATTTTACAACACTGAGAAATTACTGTTTGCTTAATTGCTGCTCCATTGCTTGTAACTGTCAGGTAAGCCATAGGAACATAGCAGATAGGACAAGGTGAATTGAGAGAATAATAGCTATGTAGTGGATTCAAAATGGCACAAGGTGCTTCCGGGAACATAGTAGAAAAGGGTTAGGTCTGATCTGCCTCCTTTAAGGAGCTCTGAACACAAAAAGGGGCACATGTGCTTGCCATTCAACCTCTGTCCTCAGATTTGAGCCAGAATGAGGAGTGTTCTGCTTTCTAGACAGTCTCCCATTTTTATTGTCATCTCACTTTCTATTTGACCGTTATTCCAGTTTCTAAAATCATGATCTTTGGAATATAAATCCAGACTATATCAATGGCTATACTTTCCTAGATCATGTCTACAAATGGACTCTGGATTTGCCTCTGCCCTGGAAACCCTGCTGTAGTTACACAAGTGGCATTCTTGCCATTTATTAAATATGTATTCAACATTTAGAAGGTGGCAGGAACTATCCAAAACACCAAAGAGACAAAAGCATCTAAGTCACATTTTTAAAAGACTGACCATGAAATTGAATTAAGAACCAGCAATTTCTTATTGACATTTCAGATGCAGTTAGCTTCCTCTATCCTGTGTGTTGAATAGAAAAGGCATATTTTGAAATTGGCCTGCTGGCCATTTCTCAAGAGCGTAAGGAAAGATTGAAAGTGATTATCAGAATGGTAGTGGTAAATATTAACCTGTGTGTCCTTCCACCTTGCCCCTCCATCCCTCAAACAAGAAGCTAGAGCTTTTCATCTTGGTACCTTAAGAAAGAGACCCTAATAGAAAATAAAAAAGAAGAAGTTGGTTCTTATCCCACAGAGGCCAGAGAGGACAAAACCCACTGGGATCACTTGGAGTTGATGATGATTTAATTTCTACCATGAAGTGTATGAAATACGTGGAGTAGGAACCTCTGTTGTAGAAAAATAAAATTTTTTGTATACTTCTTGGGTTTATAACCTGAAACAGCACCACAGCATTGTAATAACAATCATGCTATACATCACAAGGCATTAATAGGTGAATGAAGAAGAGGGTTCAGTAAGACTCATGTTATATATAGCAAGGCATTAATAGACGAATAAAGAAGAGGATTTACAGTAAGATGAAGACTGATTTTTAAAAATCTGTTAAAAGAATTAGATGTGTAGATGCTAAAAGACCTATTGCTAAATTTAAAAATGAAAGTAAAAGTGTACTAAAACAAGTACACACATTTTGTTGGTATAAACCCTAACAATAATTCTATACTAAATAAATAATATAATCTGTATATATTTAAATGCTTATTATGGCTTTATTTACAATTATATACAAAGTGAAGCAATCTGAATACCCATCCATTTTATGTAAGGTATCATATGTCCATGGTTTTAAAAACTGAAATATCATGACAAACTGCTTATTAAAAGGAGTAGTTGAATAGTAGAATGTAACACGCACACATACACACATATATCATGAATACATTTAAAAAAGAAACATGTTTAAGAAAACACAAATATTAGAAAGTTTATTTTGGGGTGGTAGATTATAGGAAAACAATTTCTCTCCTTTATTGCCATTTTATGGATTCTTATTATAGAAGTGATAATAATTAACAAATTTAATGTATAGTAACTAAGGTGATTGAGGTGATATAGTAGGATTGGGGGTAGAAAGTACATGCTTAGCATGTATGAAGCCCTGGTTTAATCTCCAGCACCAAAGAGAAGAAGAAAACATAGTCAACTAATTTTAATCAATAAAACCCTTTGACAATTATCCTTTAATATTAGTCTTACATTCTATCCAACCAATATTATACCACCATTTTCAAGTAATAAGCCATATGCATATACTCTCTGACATCAGTTTTAGAAGTTTGCACAGTTTCTCTCAGGAGCTATTTACAGTTCATTTGTAAATTATTCCAAATTCTTTTAAATTATTTTAGATTCTTTCCAATACCATTCTTAAGGTATTGAGTTGCATAAATTTATCACTTCTATTGATATTACAATTTCTTTTCTCTAGCCCATTTGTAATTCTCAAAATGTCCTCCTACTTTGGGATTTTCCAAGCAATTTCGCATTCAGCTTTGACTTTCTGTATAAAATGGGAATGATGATAATAACCTGTAAGATGTTTCTGCTTTTGTTTAGGTGAGGACTAAATAAAACTCCCATGTGTAAAGAACTTAGAAGAATGTCAAGCATTTTTTAAATGTTTAAACAATGAGCACATTTTTAAATTATTACTTTTATATCATAATCCTATTTCCCATTCATTTTTATTTTTCCAAACTTTAGTACTGGTACTTCAAGACACTTCCAATACAGACATCATTCCAAATCTTTTCTTAGTTTAATTTCTTATCATTGGCCCTTTTCTTGATATTAAGTGATTTCAAGTTATATAAATATTGTAAGTGCGGTAAATCCAAAGTTTTATATAATCTTTTCTACCCTATATTCAATATCCTTCTGCATTACAACAATCAACATTGGCTATACGAATGTACCAGTGCAGCACCTCAATGATGCACAAATCCTTTTACAGGTTCAAAACCAAGACCTAGAATTCCTTGTTTTACACATAGAATTTCACTTCTTAAAATCTCCATATGAGATATGTGCAGGTTGTTGAAAACTTTGTGAAAACCTTACTAAGCCTAGGCCCATGAAGTCAACATAAAAGTTTCTAAAGATCACAAATACTTCTTCCATTTTTAAAAAGGAACAAATGTTCTGTTCTTAAAGTTAAATGGAAGCCACCATCAATATCATTAATAGGGTGATGAAGTAGCTTGTTACCAGTCTCTAAGAAGTCTCCTAATGTATTTACAGATGGAAATTATGCAAAAATCCAGCCATAGAAAGCAAATACAAAATAATTAAGAACCCACAGTGATGATATTTAATTCCATTTAACACATCAGATGAGGGCTGGAGAAGTAGCTCAGCAGTTACGGCACTTGCCTGGCATGTGTGAGGTCCCAGGTTGGAACCCCAGCACCACATGCACAACTAAGTGTCAGAGAAACAAAACCCAGATTTAAAAAATAAATAAAATTGATTCTTTCTCTCTCACTCTTTCCTTTAAAAAAAAAACAGACATTGGATGAAAATAGAAGGCAATCATTTTAATTTCCCTTATATCATTCAAAAACTCATATCTTTAAGATAAAGTATTATTCAAACAAAAATAGTTCATAAAATGTTTATTATTATTTTCTCATTCTATCAGTAGTCAATAAATGATAGTTACCATTTACTGAGGTTCTTTTGTGACCCAGTCACAATGCTCACATGAGCACTAAATTCCCAAAATTTAGTGATTTGTGATCACTAAACTTCCTCAAGATAGAACCTATTCCAGCTCTCCCATGGGTCTAAGGTGTGCAGATCAACGGCTCTTCCCAACAGACCTGCACATGTCAAAATCAGCCTGCATCCCTTTGGATGCATATAAAGGTGAAGTTTTGCACTCATTCTTCCCCATGTAGTTAATGTGAGTATGGATTTGATTGGCATATGACTACTATTTTGCTACATTTTCATTTGTCCCTCTGCTATTTCATTTTGTTATTATTGTTCCCTTTCTGGCTTCTTTGTATTCATTTATTATGTTTTTATCATCTCACTCATTTCCTGTATTGTCAATTATTTTTACTATTTTTAAAATAGCTATAAATTAATATATATTCATAACTTTTCAGTCTATTTAGAGTTTATTTAAACTCCATACTGCAAGCTTTCCTCCTTGCTGTGCACACTGTGTACTTTATTCTTTCCTCCACTTATTTGCACCTGGCTCTCCCTGTTTTGTTCTGTGTCCCTCACAAATGCCTGCATCATGAACAGTACAACTCCGTTGCTTTATCCCCTGTCCTTTGCATGATGGTTTGCACGTATTTTTCTTCAACATATGTTGTACACTCCACCTCATATTTTTGTCACTTTTGCTTTAAACTATCGGTGGGCTTTTAAGTAATTTTGAGAAGAAAAATTATAGTATTTTTTACTTACCCACTTATTTACCATTTCGTGTACTCATTTGTTCTTGTACATTTTGTTTGCCATACATTATCATCTTGCTCTGTGTAAAGCCTATTGATGGCTTCTTTACAGAACAGGTCTGAAAGTTACAAATCCTCTCAGTTACTATTTGTCTGTAATTTTTGTTTTTATTTCAAATTTATATTTAAGGATATTTTAAATATAATTCCAGCATGACTGATTCTTTCAGTAGTTTAAAGATACTGCTGTTGAACATCCAGTTTCCTGTTCTTCATGTAAGAAGCTTGAAAGTCACACTCCATCCCAACAGTAAGTAAAAAGATGAGCAGACCGAAAAATCAAGAGTTCCTCTTGGATGTGTAGAATGGGTGAGGACACATGCTGCCCCCATGCGTGGAGGAACAGACCACCCAGGGTGGTCGTGGCTTTCCAGAACAGGTGTTCATGAGTGGAAATCATGGTAGGAACCATGCCAGAGTAGAAACTTGAACTGTGTAACTGATGAATTGCTGAATGCCCAGTGTGGACGGGTCCGAGAGTGTGGTGATCCCATAACAGGGGCATCCTCACACTATTGTGAATTTTTAGCTCCAGGATCTTGACAAGCTTTTCCCAGTAAATATTAAGGGGAGAAGGGCAAGATACTCTCTCTCTCTCTCTCTCTCTCTCACACACACACACACACACACACACAGTGTGCTTCTGGCACAAGGAGAGCATAAGAAACCCTTTTGAAATATACCATATCACTCTGTTCTTCTGAACAAAACCTGCGCTCTGGAGACACTAGTTAGTTAGAGCCTAACGTGCGAGGGAATTAGCAGAGCCTAACTAACCCAAGAAAAGGAAATGCCCGTCTCCAGCCACTCTCGCCATACTGTTCCAGGCAAGGTGAACAAAACTTGTGAAGTTCACAGGCCAGAGTCACAGGTTCACTAGAAACCAAGAACTAACTGCTCAAAGGATTAAGGAATGCTGCCCCTCACTACTAACAAACAGCCTATTCACAAAGTTCATCTCATCTAGTCCATCATGTCTGGCTACCAAGGGGGAAAAAAAATTACAAGGCATGCAAGAAAAAAATTACAAGGCAAAAAACACAATCTGAAGAGACAGAGCAAACACCAGAACCAGTGATGGTGAGGATGTCAAACTGATCAGATCAGGAGTACACGACAACTATGATTAATATGCTAAGAGCTCTAATAGATAAAGTAGACACCATCTAGAACAGATGAGCAATGTAAGCCGAGACATGAAGATCCTAATAAAAGTCAAAACAGAGTGCTGGAGAGCAAAAGCACTGTAACAGAAATGAAGAATGCCTTTGATGGGCTTATTGGGCAACTGCAAGCAGCCAAAAAAAGGACCTCTGAGCTTCAGGACACCACAACAGAAGCCTGCAGCATGGAAAAACAAATGGAACAGAATATCCAAGGTCTGTGGGACAGCTATAAAAATCATAACCATGCATGACAGAAATATCAAAAGGAAAAAGAGCAGAAGGAATATTTGAAAAAGATAATGATTAAGAATTTTCCCAATTAAATGGATGGTTATGGAAGAGATCATGATGAATAAAATCAGCTTAACCCAGAGATCTAAGGGTCGATTGTCTCCACTCATCTGTGGAGGTGGGGTCTAGACCCTGGACAATGAGAAAGTTGGTCTAGTAGCATGAGTTAAATCCAGATAAGATGTAATGCTTTACAATCTAATACTTTTTTTAGAGTTATAATGGGAAGGGGAAGGGAGGGATAAGGGAGGGTAA
>PVKS010030643.1:0-24179 GCA_004027875.1 Aplodontia rufa
ATGGATAATAGACATGGTGAATCTTAATCTATAAGAGTTTTTAAAAAATTACAGATAATCTTCATTAATTTTGGTTAGACAGAGATCTCATCTTTCTCTCAGACACCCCAAAATTGATAAATTTCATCAAAATTAAAACATTCTGCTATTTGAAAACTACCATTAAGAAATTGAAAAGAGGGGCTGGAGCGGTAGCTCTGTGGTTTCGGCACTTGCCTGGCAAGCACAAGGACCCGGGTTCAAACCCCAGCACCACGTACACAACTAAGTGTTGGAGCAACTAAGGCCATGTGAAAAACTAAAAATAAAAGTTGTTTCTCTCTTTCTCTGTCTCTCTCTCTCTCACTGTCCCTCTCTCTTTAAAAAAAAAAAAAAGAAATTGAAAAGATAATCCATATACTGGAAGAAAATATGTAAAGTACATATATTTGAGAAGGATTTCTTTCAGACTATCTAAAAATACTTACAACTTGATAAGAAAAGACAAACTGATCTTACAAATATGTGCAAATTCTTGAATGGACTGAGAAAAAGATTTGTGAATGTGCAATATATATATATATATATATATATATATATATAAATGTGGAATATCTGTAATCATTGAAAATGCAAATTAAAAATACAAGATTTAATTTCACCTCATTTGAATGACTAAAACTAATAATATTGATAATATCAATGCCATGAAGGTTGTGGAGTAACTCAGCTCTCATAAACTATCATTGCCAGTCCTAACTGGATCAGCCTCTTTGGTAATGTCTTACAAAATTAAACTTATCACCAGCCCATTAACCAGCAGTTCTAGACATAACTGTTTGTCTTAGACTGTGGAGGCTGGGACAGATTAAAACATAGAGAAGTAAAAGCATGTGTCTTTGTAAGTCATATCTGAATGTTCACAGGAACTGTTTCATAATAGGTAAAAACTGGAAAAACACCACATATTCCATCACTGATATACTGGAAAACAACTGTGGTGAAATCATTCAAGAAAATCATAATTACAATGAGTAAATTTTGAATATCCACAGTAGAATTAGTAAAATTGAAAGAAAAGTTACACAGTGTAGGAGTCTATTGATGCCAAGTTACTTGACAGGAAAAAACAATGTTCAATCAATTTTCTTGAAGTTAGGTGATATTAACCGTGAAGTGGCATGAAGGAGTTTTCTGAGATAATAAGTTTTTGTCATAATTGGAGTGGTGTTAAACAGGTGAGTTTTTTGGTCAAAACCCATCCAACCACACACTTCAACTCTATAAGCTTTACTATGTGTAAATTATACCTCAACACCAGTTGATTTTAAAATATGTTTTCAGTGGGAAAGGATATGCATATAATGAATTCATGGGTATCATTTATGCATATAATGAATTAATTGGTATCCCTAAAAAATGAATGAAACTAGAAGTGAAGCACAGATGAGATACTCAGAACTAATTTTTAAGTGACAAACAATATGCTGTTTTTGTTTATTCATGCTGCTATAACAAAATATCAGAAACCAAATGGCTAATAAACAACATAAATTTATTTATTTCAGTTTTGAAGGCTAGAAACTCTAAGATCAAGGTTTTGATAGATTTAGTATATGGTGAGAGTTCTTTTTCAATTCACAGACTGCTATGTTTTGCCTATAATCTCACATGGTGGAAAGAATGAGGGTTATCTCTAGAACTTCTCTCAAAGGATGCTAATCTTATTCATGAGGACACCAACTTTGTGAGCTAATTACTCTCCAAATGCCCCACTCCCACCTCATAATATCTTCACTGTGGAGGTGAGGATTTCAAAATATGTTTGGGGGGTTTATAAATAATCAGCCCATTGAAGTGTGTTTAATGTTAAAATAGAAGACAACTAAAAGAAGAAACTTCTTAGGAAAAAAAATTGCTTTCTCTTAGCCACTCTATTAAATAAATATCACCCAGGTATGACTTTAAAAAGAACAAATTTTGTGTTTTGATATCCCTTGTATCATTGCTCCAAAAGAATAAAGCTAATAGAAAAATTTTCCAACAGGGTGCCATGGTGCACACCTGTAATACAAGCTATTTGGGAGGCTGAGGTGGGAGCTTAAAACCAACACAGACAACATGGTGAGACCCTGTTTCAAAAAGTTTTCTTTCCCTGAAGTGCTTAGATGTAATAAAATAACACAGAAGTTCAGTTTTCCATCATTAGTGTCATCACTCTTGGTGACTGTGCAGAGTTATATACAAAGTTAATTAAAATAACTGAGCACTAAGAATGATTGTAGAGGCTGGGACAGATAAAAACATGGAGGAAAAAAGCAGAGCCAGGAACAAGCCCATCATGCTACATTTTCATTTAGAAGATTTTATTGTTCAGTTCAGTAGTTAAAAACTTTTTATTAAATCCTTTCTCTGGAGTAGAATTTAATACCGATTGACTTAACAAAGTTATTTTAAAGTACTTGCCCTCGGGGAGCTAACAGTTCAGGAAGACTAGGAAATGTTTGTCATTAGAACTCAGCCAGTTAATGAGCAAAAGTATAAGATGAGTATTTTATTTTCTCAGTAGCCCTCATGTATGGCCTAATCAATTTTTGACTTATTAACATATGGACTCACTTGTTTGTATATTTGAGGGTTTTTTTTTCATTTCTTTTATGTGTTAATTCCTGTGTTTAGTGATTGTCATTCTCATTAGAAAACCAGATTTCCTATGAGGCAGTGATTCTCCATGGGATCAGTTTGCCCCAGTAAGCAGCTTGAAGAGTGTCTAAAGACATTTTTGGTTACTACAACCGTGAGGTTGGAGATGCTATTAGCATGCAGGTGAGACAGGGGGAAAGTTAGGCAGCCAGTGTAGGCAGAATGATGGGGGTTGGTAAAGAAGAAATTAGCTGACAGTCATTTTTTCTAAGAGGGTGAAGAACATCTGCTGTTACAATGCCCCCATGCTAACAAAGGCATCTCTAAAAAAAGTGTGGTGGACACTGGCAGCTCCTTAGCTGATAGAGATGGCTAATGGGCCCAGGACAAAAGATTAGTTCAGACCAGAGCCTCTGACCCCTGCTCCCAGGCATGAGTGAGGGAAGGCAATGATTAATCAAAGGGGAAGAGACTTGAGAAGCTATAAGAACGGTGAGCCTGATCCCCTCTTTGAGTTCTCACCCAGAGACTCCGTTCTCCTAGAGAAGTCTTTTCTTTCTATCCTTTCTTAAATAAACTCTGTTTGCTCTGCTTGCCTTACTGTCTCATTCTTTGACTCAGGACCGAACCCAACATCCACAAAACCAGCATCACAGGGAGAAGAGCCTAGGGATGCTGTAAATATGCTACCAAGAACGTAGCAGCCTCTTACAGCAATGGGAGTAAAGTGATGTGAGTGTCAAAGCTGAGAAGATGTGCCCAACCTTAGGAGCTATTGTCTGTGAAGAGATACAGACACACATTAGATGATGGTAACAAAATCTAAGAAAATTGTAAATAGAGTAATTTGGTTCTTATTGTAGTTGATTTTATATGCAAACTTACCTGGATCACAGGACATCCAGGTATATAGTCAAATCTTATGCTGGATATTTCTGTGAGGGTGCTTCAGATATGAATAAAACTTAAACTAATGGATCTGAGTAAAGCAGACTTCCCTTCAAGATGTGGGTGGCCCTCATCTAATCAGTCGAATGCCTGAATATAGGGGAAAAAATATTTGCATCCTCCGAGGAAGAAGAATTCTCCAGCAGACTGCTGTCAGGTTTAATCTATGACATTGGTTTATTCTGATTTTATAGCAGACTGTCTTGTAACTCAAACTAAAATATCAGTTCTCTTGGGTCTTCAACTGTCAGCTTTCAGATTAGAACTGTAGCATTCACTTTTGTGGGTCTTCAGCCTGCTATATTTGCTGAATTATTGAATAAGTAAATGGATTCATTTATTATTTATGAAAAATATTGTAATTTACCAACTAAAATTTTCAAATAACTGTTTTATGCTTGAAAACATAATCATTAATAAAACCTATATTGGATAAAGTTTTAAATGCCTCAGAACCTTGCTACTTAATACTTAGTAAAATATTTCTGTCTGTATTTCCTCAATGACTGTAGGACAATGTATAAATGGAATGTAAATGTGAAGGATTAATTAACATAATTATGTAAATGAATTAGTCAGTGAATGCCCATCACCTGAGTGTTTAAGAGTTGATCCAGGATCACAAGAATTTTCATCTGATTCTAGGATTCCACCACCAAGCCACCATTCTTCCCTGGGAAACAAACTCAGGCCTTATCATGAAGTCTGCATCCATTCAAACTAAGTATCAGTAAACAACTCTACCTTTGGGCCCCTTAACCTCATTTAAGTTCCTACTCACATAATGGCTGTTTTCTCTTGGACACCTTGCTTGATCCATGAACATACTGCCATGTCAATGCACAGTGTAATCCCAGTAATTATTGCATGAACATGGTGACTAACTGGCAGGATGCGCATTCAGATGAAAAATATTGCCCTTATCCTCACATCAGTAATTGGGGGAATTTGTTTTTACTCCTTGATAAGTTGCATGTTCACAAAGTCAAAGTTTTTCTTGTGTTTTCAGTCTTTCTGATAATTTTGTAGAGAGAATCATATTTTTCTTAATTCTGATGTTTAACACTACATTACTATTTCACTTTTATCATTATGATTACTTTCTTTGTTGAGAAAAGAACTATAAGTCATCTTTCCCACATGAATGGCTTTGTTTAAATGTTTTCTAACTATTAGATGAAGATTATGTGTCTTTTACATTCTAAGGCAACTGGAAGTAAAAACACTTATTTCTATAAGTCTTTCAAATATATAGCACCAAGAATAAGATCTTTCCTCTTCAAATCCACCTTTGGATACCTGAGACAGTGAAACTTTAAAGTAAACTACACATACCACTCTGAGCTCTTTCAAAATGCTCTGTAGGTTAGATGGTAGAGCTAGAACCAAATAACCTGTAAGCCCTGAAAGAAAATTATCTGGGTGAAAATTGGTAGGTAGGAACGGATAATAAGTGGCTGTTAAAAACATCAGTTTTCATGAATGAGCTAAAAGGGTGACTATGGAAACAAATAATTAGAATAGCAACTTTAATCAGCTGCTTCCAGCAGGTCAGAAAAATAATTGTATTACCATATTATGACTGCCAGAGAAAAGCCACATACTATAGATGAATAATGAGGTTCACTGACTTTTGAAAGAAGTTTGGATGTCTTTTGACTTTTGAAAGAAATTTCCTTCCTTCCTTCCTTCCTTCCTTCTTCCCTTCTCTTTTCTTCGCTACTCTTTCCTCTCTTTTCTTAAAAGGGGACAAAAATAAGATGTGGAAATGCAATAAAATTAAAGCAAGAAAATGAATAAAAGCTCTTTTGCTGGGCATGCCATTACACCCCAAATTAGAATATAGTTGAAACATGGAACCCTGAAGGATCCAGTAAAACTAATGAATAACTATATATTTTTTTAATTTTTTGTGATAACAAAATTTAAGAAAAACATCTTTTATGTTTCCATGGCTGCACTAGTAAATTTCACTGTTCTTAGAGGTGTATTTTTTCTAATTGTAGTGTTTCATTGGACTCTGACAGAAATTTTTTTCTAGACAGAAAATGGATGGCTGATAATTTATATTTGCTAGCCTTAATGATTTTTTTCAGTAAATGAATTATGAACATTTCTTGCCAACAAGTCATTTTCAATTAGTTTTCATTTTCCTTTTGTTTCTTTCTCTCCAATAGGCTAAAAGGTATTAGCCAATGTTTTTTAGAACTTTTCCTTATACTCATTCTTTAATCCATTCATCCATCCATCCACCCATTCCTTCATTTATTGAAAAAGGCTCTCATTTGGGCTAGAGTGATTGCTCAATGGTTACAGCTCTTGCCTGCATAAGTGAGGCTGTGGACTTGAACCCCAACACCACATACACAGTAGAGAGTCAGAGTTATGAAGGCTGCATGAAAACTGAATAAAATATTGATTATTTCTCTCTCTCTCTCTCTCTCTCTCTCACACACACACACACACACACACACTGTTCCCTCTAGAAAGAAAGAAGAAAGAAAGAAAGAAAGAAAGAAAAAAAGAAAGAAAGAAAGAAAGAAAAAGGATCTCATTGAACAAGCTTCAGGCAGCTCCTGTAAGCCCTCTTTTTGATTAGGCCTCAAACTTGGCCTCATCTTTTTATTGTCCTTCTTACTTAAGTTTTAGTGAAGGACCCTGATAGGTCTATTTACTGAAAATAACATCACCCTTCACATGTGATTACCTTTGATATCTGATCAAATTCTTCATTCCCCACATGTGATTATGTGATGTCAAAGTCCTTGGTCTGTCTTTACCAAGAGTAGTTTTAGCTCAGTTTAGCAAGACTCTTCCTACACTGGATGTCTGCTCTTATTTATTTTCCATCTACTGACTCCCATCACTGTATTCCTTGGCTACAAATACCCAATTGTCTCTATTGTATTTGAAGGGAATCTGAAGCTCTCTCCCATATTGCAATATCTCTAATTCAATAATCTTAAAGTCTTCATCACCATTTTAATAAGTATTGATATGTTTTCTTTCACAGTAAGGTACTCTTGACTCAAACAGGATCATATTCATCATTGGATCCCACACCTTTCACCTGGGACCCCAAATGCTTATCTCTGAAATCTTTGTTATTGTCCGGATTACAGATCCATTGGTGAGTCCTGCTTTTGATCCAATCCTGTGCTCTGGAGGATATTTTCCTGAAACATAGTAAAGATACACTTTGACTCTGAAGTTTCTGAGTATACTCTTGAGTCCATCTTAGACTCATAGGCTGTTTTGTTTGAGCTATTACTTAAAATAGTGGTATCATGGGTTTCTATATTGGGTGTTGCTCCCCAAAGTTCAATGACAAAGAGTTTAGAGGTGAAATGATTGGGTTATGAGAGCTTTAACCCAACCAGTGAATTAATCCCCTGGGTGATTCACTGTAACTGGGTAACTGTAGGCAGGTAGGTTGTGGCTGGAAGAAGTGGGTCCCTGGGAGAGTGCCTTTGGGATATATTGAGGGTAGCTCTCTCTTTCTGTTCCCTGTGGCCATGTCCTGGTCTGTTTTCCTCTGCTACATATCATGAACACTACCATGATGTTCTGCCTCATTCACCAAAGAATGGAGTGGACTGTTCATGGACTAAACCACTGAAACCATGAGCCCTCAAATAAACTTTTCCTCCTCTGTTCTTGTCAAGTCTTTTGTTCACAGCAGTGAAAAAGCTGATTAAAACACATGGTAGTCTTAGTAGTCACTCTTTTTCCAATCCTCTATTGATGACTTCCTTCACTAGTATCACACTCACTCAGTCCACATTCTTTCTTGTTGGCATGCTTGCACAGAAAATAATTTAAATTTCATTGTCTTCTTTGGGAAACTTGAGAGCTTTTCTTATTACTGACCCATATAATATCTTCCCATTCCTATCACCCCCATTCTTCCATTCTTATTTTACCACTTTAGTCTTCATTCCTCTTGACTACTTCAGTATTTCTCCCTTGAAAACCTTTACTTCCTCCATCACTCTGTTTTCCCCAAGACTCCAGCCTTTCAATCCTTACATCTTAGCAGGGCAAGAGGAAACGCTAAAATGTCTTCTCCACAAACTGTTATTTCAGTTTTATCAAAAAAGTTAAAATAAGGGTTGGAGCAGTGGCTCAGCAGTTGGTGTGCTTACCTGGCATGTGTGAGGACCCAGGTTCCAACCCCAGCACCACATACACAACTAAGTGGTGGAGAATAAAAAGCAGATGAATAAATAAAAATGATTCTCTCTCTCACTCTCTATCTCACTCTATTTTTTTAAAGTTATAATGCATAAATTCCATTATAAACATTTTTTGGGCTGTATGCTTATAATCTATGTTCTCTTTTTGTCTTTCTAAAATTAACAGCAAATTTTCTGTTTTATAGTCAATTGACCTTTTAGTTGGCATATTTTCATTTCTTGAAATAAGGAATATCTGTGCACCCTCTTGAAGATGTGAGGGATCACTCTCTCTAATAACTGGAGTGAGTTTGGATATGACTGACCCGCAAACATTCTCTACCTCTTTCTACCTCATGCCTTAAGCTGATTGGTGCATTGAAAATGATCATCCCAGATCGGGAAACATCACTATGTAATGCTATGGATGAATTAAAGCACTTTTATGGTTAATCTCAATAAATAATCTTATGTGACTTTTAAATTGTGGTGTATTTGCCTCACATATTCTTTATACTTAACAGTTAGCATGAAGCATTAAATAACAAAAAGGCTCAGTGCTACCAAAAGATCAATCTATCATGATGACATGTCATTGTAACAATAAGTCCTTAACTTTACAAATAAATCAAAACTGAACTGTTTAAAATGGCAAAGGAAAAGGGAAGCATAGACTGTCTGGTTTAATATGCTTTAAAATTTCTTTTCACAAAACAATTTAAGGTAATTAGAGTAATTTTCAAAATTTAAGAAAAGAGTAAAATAAAAAAGACTAAAAAACCTTACAACCTAATAATTATTACAACAAAAAATGATTTGCTCCCTTGTGATTATACTCACCCACACACCTTGATATTTCACACCAAATATAACAATCAGCACAGATGTTATACTTTTTCCTAAATATGAGAAAATTGATTTTCCTTTTTCAAATAAAATACCAGAACTAAAGGACCATTTTAAATTTTTATTTTAACGTATCCACTAAGGTAAAATTGAACAAAATGCTAGTTATGCTTTCACATAGTGTTTTTATAACGACAACATTCTTTTATCACTTGTATCTTGTTATGTTACAGTTTTTCTTTTCCTTCTTACTGTGTTCCTTGTGGCCATCTGTGACTAACATGGCAAAGAGGTAAAACAGCCTTGCTTGGGCCAGCATCCCTTCCAGGTTAATACTTGTCTTACATTTTTCATTTTCCAATAAAAAGATCAAAGCAAGGTCTTATTTTAAATTCCTTTGTGGGAGATAATATAATAAAATCTCATGTGGATGTATGTTTTTGTTAGTTTTTCCTTTCATTTTTATTCATTTTTGTTATATTTTAGACACCCTCATAATTTATTATTTAATACTAGGCATCAAGGAAGAAAAATTATACGAGTCCTGGGTAATAATACCTTCCTTGAAAAGGGATAATTTCTATTTTAATAAGCTCTTAGATTGCCAGATATATATTTAATTATCTTTAAGTGTTGGAATTTAGTTTTTTAAGGATAGTGTATACTTGTTTTCTTTTATTTCTGAACTATAATTCCTCATTCCCATAATATGTGTGTGTGTTTATTAGTTTGTTTTATTTTGTTTTGTTTTTTGGAGTCTCAACAACAACAAAAGAAAACTTACGTTTTACTAAGGCCTTCTCCACCACGGTAGGATTTATTCTAGAAAGCCTACCTTGTAAGCACCGTGTAGCTGCAAAACCTTAATCCTAAACTCTTTAATCTTCCAGTCACTGCTTCTAGCTGGAGTTATTGAATTCTTATTCTGTGCATATTTAATAAGCAAGTCAATATCTTGTGTGGAGATTTGCATACGGCTTTTTTTGAGAGATTTATTATTGAACAACCATACAAGTTTTTAACAAAAAAAATAAATTTTGGCTTTTTCTTGTCCTTCATTGAGCTTCCACTTTGCAAGACATTCTGCCTAAAGTCTAAGCCACTTTGCTCAGTTTCATCTGTAGCCTTTCTCTAGTCATCTCAGTGAACCTATCCTTTTCCACATAGACTTTACTCTTCACATTAAGAAGAAAATTAAAAATAACTCTATTATTATTGCTATTATTGTCATTATTATAATGATATTTTAATGCACAGAGAATTTGGGACCTTCATCAGAGTCTTTCTAGCTGAAGATCAAATATTAAAGACCCTTACGTCTTGTCTTGGCAGCTTTCCAGTGACTTTTACCTCATTTAAAAGAGGTTTCCTGGCTTCTATAGCTTCATTCACTGAGAGGGCTATTCTGATGCAAGCGATTTCAATTCAAGGGGTAAAAACAGCAACATAAGTTCTGCTAAAGGTAGTTTTTACAATTAATCTTTCTGGTAGATTGACTTCTTTGATATTAGTACTCATGGCTCCTGCTTAAAGTAAAATTTGTCTAATTTTTTTTTACTTTCAAAATTTGTTTAATGACTGTCTCTTTTAATCACTGTGTAATTTCTAAATAGCAAAGCTAAAAAAAATCTAGTTCTTTTTTGAATATTAAATTCATTTACATTTAATGAAATTTTTAGTGCAGTTAAATTTAAATTTATACAGCACTATTTAAATTTTATTTCTACATAATTATGCATTCTACTTCTTATTTTTCCACTTTCTTCTCATGGAAAGCAGAATATTTACACACCACCAAAATTATACACCTAACCTTTGAAAGTTCCATGACATAATAGATTATAAAGATGGATTAAGTTTAGAATCTTGAGATGCATAGTTTATCCTGGATTATCCAGGTGAATTCCATTGTAGTCTCAAGAGTCTTTACAAGTGAAAAAGGGAGACAGGAGAGCAGAGAGAGAGCTGTTACGATGTAAGCAATCAGAGTGACAGGATGAAAGACAGGAGAACCAGAGGAAGGAGGATATCAGACAGGGAGCATGTGCAGCCTCTGGAAGCTGGAAATGACAAGAATGGATCCCCTACAGGTCTTTCAGAAGCTCAGCCTGCTGGCACCTCAATTTTAACTCAGATCTATGTGGACTTCTGACCTCCAGAACTATAGGTTAATACATTTGTAATGTTCTGAGATACTGAATTTGTGGTAATTTGTTAGAGCAGCAATAGGAAGCTAATGTATTTAGGTTTGAAGTAAATCAAGTAAGCTATTATTTAATTTCCCCTTATGATAATAAGTTACCTATGGATCAATTTAGGACAAAGTCTGCACATCACAAAATATACATGCATAAGAATGCACTGCTGAGGGCTGGAGCGGTGACTCTGTGGCTTCGGTGCTTGCCTGGCAAGCGCAAGGACCAGGGTTCAAACCCCAGCACCACGTACACAACTAAGTGTTGGAGCAATGAAGGCCATGTGAAAAATTAATAAAGTTGTTTCTCTCTTTCTCTCTCTCACTGTCTCTCTTTCTTTAAAAAAAAAAAAAGAATGCACTGCTGAATTCAAACATAAATGATTTTACTACTGTCTGGGAAATGCTTGGAATCTGGTTATACTCCTCACAGTTTTTGCTATTGTCATATAATATATTAATCTTCTATCTTATAAAATAGGAAACATTATTTTAAATTATACAATGTTTCCGTGTCTTTACATACATCTATGTCATTGCTCAATCTCCTTATATAAGTGTATTTCTTCTCAATATTTCATTGTTGTATGTCCCAGTATTGTTTTTTATTGATGTACTAATTTACGTCCATACCAATATTTTATGCTTCCTATTTCTTCACAGACTTGCTAGCATTTATTTGTTTTGTTTTGTTGATAATATCCATTGCTGTGATGAACAGACCTGACAAGAACAACTTTAGGGGGATAAATTTATTTTAGGCCTCACAGTTTCAGAGGTCTTAGTCCATGGAAGGCTAGCTCTGTTCCTTACGGCTGAAGAAAATGGGTAAGCAAGGCACCAGAGAGTTCAAAGCATCACATCAGGAAACAGAGTAGAGAGAGAAACTCCCCACCAGATATAGATACAGTATACATACCCCAAAGGCACACCCTCAATGACCTACCTCCTCCAGTCACACCCTATCAGTTTGAAGTTGCCTGTTAATCCCTATCAGGATTAACTCACTGATTAACTCTCACTGATCGGGTTAAGGCTTTTATACTCCAATCATTTCATCTCAGCCTTCTTGAATTGTCACATATGAGTTTTGGGGGATATGTTGCATCCAAAACACAACATTCTGCCCCTCAAAAGCTCATCAATCTGACAATGCAGAGTCCCCATAGTCTCACCAGTTCTAAGACTGCCAAAAGTCCAAGTCCAATGTCTCCTCTGAGACTCAAGACAAACTCTAAACATGAACCCTTTCAAAAAACCAAATCAAGTTACATATGTCTAATATATAAAGGTACATAGGAAATATTTCCATTCAGACAAATAGGGGCATGCAAAGAAGGGCTGGGACCAAAACAAGTCTGAAATTCAGCTGGGCAAACAAGTCCTGTAGCTCCATGTCCAGCATCTGGAGCACGTGGCATAATGTTCTGTACAAAAATGTTGTGAAGCTCTACCCCTGTGGTGTTGCTTGCTGGTGGCAATCCACAGGGTCTCTCAATTGGCTTGTCTGTGTGCAATTCCTCATCAGAGTTTCCATGGTACTGGCATTTCTTAATCCCAGGGGTCTTCATCACAGCCTTGGAATCTTCCTCATATTTCCAAGCATTGCCCTCTCCAGGGCTGCCCATAGGGTCTCCAACCTTGGGGCACATTACCTGGCCTCCCAGGCCTTCCTCTGTTCCTTTAGTCTGTGTTGCTTTGATTCTGATACCTTGTTGCTTTGTTTACAGTGGCTCTGAGATTTCTTGAAATCATGTACTATGATGCTACCAGCTTAAATTTTTATTTGTTTTTTATCAAGATTTTGTTTGCTATACATTTGTGCAGAAGAAAGGTAATTCTAAATGATGCAAAATTTAAAACCTTAAACATATTTCAGTGATATAGTTACACATTTTGCTGCAATATAAATTGAAATCCAGAACTTAGAAGAATTATCCTTTAGAGTACCTGGGACCTCAGTACCCGTAGAGAAAGGATTTAGTTAAAATGTGATGTCCAGAGAAGAATCAATTGTAGTCATCAGTACACTCAAATTTAGTAAATAAAGATCTTGGCATATGTGTGTGTATGTGTATGTGTGTGTGTGTGTGTGTGTGTGTAACTTTTAGGAAAAATTTAGGCAAATTTATGAACAAAATGAGCTTTCCACATTAGTTATATCTTCTTCAGAAAAAGCTATCTTAATGTGGAACTTAAGTTAGATATGACTAGATAATTGATTAAAGTATGTGAATATATCATAATAACAAAATAAATCATTTCTGATTAAAATTTGTAAATAAAATCAAATGTTATAATAATTTAAGCCCTTTTTAAACTTTTTTTTATCATGGCATTATGATGTCAGATATACTCTTTAAAATCTTTTTGATTACTAATTTATTCTCCTTATTAGTTAGAAGTGTCTTCTGAGATTCTGTTTCCTGGTGATTCAGATACAGTAGTTTATATCTTTATAAGAATATAGTCACTTCTTATCACTTATCCAGTTTTTTGCTTATGATTTCTCATAGTATTCTAATAATTCTCTTAATTTTATGGCATCAATTTTAATGTCTCCTCTTTTTTAATTTTATTTGTTTGAGTCTTCATTTTTCCTTTTTTGTTAAATTAGATTTTTTTTATCTTTTCTAAACATCATTTGTTAGTTTTAATGACCCTTTCTGTTATTTTTCTATTCTCTTTTTCACTTATTTTGCTTTATTTTTAAAGTAATTTCTTGAAGTGTTAAACTAAGCTATTAATGTCATTCTTGTTAAAAGTAGGTACATGGTGCTATAAACTTCCCTCTTATTGCTGCTTTAGTTACATAGCATATTATTTTTTCAGAATTTCAATTTAAAATATGGGTAATAAATTATATGACAATATGATTACCTTACTGATAGATGACCATTTATGTTGAAAATACGGCTGAAGAAAGAGTCAGAAATATCAAATATATTTCTGACCACTTTTGCTAATTATCTTGAGATTTTACATTGTCTTTTTATACTTTGTAGATTTTAATCCAATTGTTAGTTTTATAATTAATGTTTGATGCTACAGAAAATATTTACATTATCCCCCAAAGTTTAAAGAATGTTTTTTCTTTTTCTCTTCGCTCTTTCTTTTTAAAAATTCATTGAAAGTCCAAATTGAGCTAGTTTACTCTGTATAGCACTCCTACTAAAGGAGAACTGAGGGGTCGGTCTCTACCTTATGTTCAGCCATCTTGGATTTCTTCTTTTGCTATAGGAACAGGAAAGAATATATGAGAGTGAAACCGCAGATTCCTAACATGTTATACCCAAAGTGATACCCATCATTTCCATTCACACTCTACTGTCCCTAACTAAGATGTGAGTATTCAGGAAGACAACAGTCATTACTGTTGAGAATGAAATAAATTAACTTAAGTTCATACATATCTCAAGTATTTTGTTATTATAATTCTTTACCACTGTTCATTTGGTTGTATTAAGAACATTCTGATGTATAATCTATCATTAGTTTCACCAAATTACTCTTCCACTTGTACTCACTTCTGAAAATCCATAACTCTCCTCTCTCCTAATCACATTTGTATTAATCATTTTTCTCCAGAGAAAAGAATTGGGTCACATGACTGTGGAAGATGGTAAATCCAAAATCTCCATGGTGGATGGCAAATCCATTTACCTATTCAATAATTCAGCAAATACACCAAGCATCTCTTTGTTTTCAGAAGGTGTGATTGGGTATCACAGTTGATGCAGAAACAGTTCTATGAGTCTTGTACTGCTGCCATACAAGGGCAAAGATACATCCATAAATTCATTGCTATTTTACTTCATTGATTCAAGAAGTATTATTTAAGATCTAGAAATCCTGCAGACAACCTTTTACACATTTGGAAATATCCTCTGCCCTAGTGAATCTTCCATTTGGTGGGGAGAAACTAGCAATGAACAGAAACCCAAATAAGATAATTTAGGATATATTAAGTCCTAACACCTTTTAAAATAAATGGAGCAGTGGAACAAGTAATGATGAAAAATGAACAGTACTCTAGGATGATAGGGAGGGCTTCAAGAAGATGGCAGGCATTGAACAAAGAGTTCGAAGATGAGAAGGGACCTCTCCAGTGAACATCTGGAGATAGAACCAAGTAGCAGAAGGAAGAGCAATATTCAGGAAGGTATTTGGCTTGTGTAGCAATGAGTTTTACTGCTTCATGTGAGAGGACCATTAGCTACATAATAGAAACTAGACAAGGGACTTTCAGAAATGTTTTCTATCCCACAATACCTCTTCTTAAGAAACTTAAGAAGTTGAAATTTCTTTGGTAGAAATATGGGAGAAATAGCTCTTTAATGGGATTTTTCCCATTAATGCAACCTTAAAAGAAAACCCAGAAATATCAATAGAATATAGCAATGGTATGAAACTGGAATCCCTAATTTGATGTCCTGAAACTTGGTCAACATTTGGAAGTTGGAGAAATTTGCTCAAAGAAATTCAGCAGCAGGCTCAATTTATGACTTAGTTGGTAAGGATGTTTGAATATTGAAGTACGTGTAGCTGGGTTCCTTTGTGAATAGGGAGTCCCCTCAAACAAAAAGTGCTTACTAAAACTTCAATGACAAGGGGAGAGATGAATAAGAAAGCAGGTTTCTGGAGAACCACAGCATTCCAAGGGTTAAGTGAACCAGTGGCTGATGTTACAGCAGAGATGAGGAATTCAATTTCTCCTGAGTAATTTTCAGATTAGAATTTATTCAGTCATAGGTAGTGGATATTACTTAAATGAAATATGAGCTATGAGAATATGTAAGGAAGTTATTACAGATGGAAATATTAAAGATGCAATTAGATGGCCAATGTCCATGGAACCTTGCCATCTTCATTCCCCTCAAAAAAATGACAGAATACAAATGAGAATCATGTTTATTCAAACAGACCTGAACCTGTGTTGCCCCTAGAAAAAGAGGGAGAGATATTAGGTGGTGTATTGGTGCACACTGTTTTGAACAAAATGAAACACAGAAAAATGCTACATATCACAGTTAATTACACTAATCTACATTATTTATGCCACAGAATAAAAGTTATATAACCAAAATTTTATTGTTTCATCTAAAGATCAGGTGATAAATTTCATAGCTATATACACTAATAAGCCAGTATAACACTAATAACTCAATATAATTGATTTAGTATCCTTTGGAAATCTGTCATTCATTGAATGAAAGAGATAAATATGTCAGCAGTTTCTAAATTTGATTTGATTGACATTTTGCTTATTGCTTCTTAATTTTTGGCTTGACAATATATAAATATAAATTATCAATTGTAAGCTTTTCTTGGAAAAACGGTTGAGAAATATTTCCTAATTTTACTTGTTGTCAATTTATTTATGACTAAAGAACAATTTATTTATGACTAAAGTCTTATTATGGAAAAATAAAAACTTTATAGCTAGGCTATTGATAACATTTAAAGAACTGCTTAGAGATTTGAATTTTCTCTTTATGCTTGAAAGAAGAAATGTATTTTAATTAAATATTCAGGGGCTTATGCAATATAAATACAAGGAAAAAATAAATTTTATGTTTTATTCAAAATTACCTAGGAAACCTTTGAAATGTAAGACAATAAGTTAGATAGAAAAACGAGTGAACATAAATAATATTTAAAACAGACACTGGACTTGGCCCAAAGAAACTTATTTATAAATAAAAGAATCCAAGAGAGAAGAAATATGCATAGAAATATGTGTCAAAAACATGAAAAAATAAAATGGAGACAATTGTCATAAAGAAATGACAAAACCTGAGGTACCTAGTAGAAAAAGAAATCTCTTTAAAATGAGAAAGCTGAAGAAATCTTCACCTTAAGAATCAGATCTTGTTTCTCAGAACTTACAATTTCTGTCATACCAGAGGCACTAGGTAAATTTCTACATGGAAGCTGTGGTATGCATTCATAATTTATGACAGTCAAAAAAGAGTTTTAGGGGCTGGAGCCCTAGCTCAGTGGTTATAGTGTGGTGCTTGCCCAGCATGCTTGAATACACAAATTCAACCCAGCACCATATATACAACAAAGCCATCAAGCAATGAAAACCACATGGAAAACTAAATAAAAAGTTAATTCTTTCTCTCTCTCTCACTGTCCCTCTCTCTCTTTTTAAGAGTTTTAAATGTTGGTATTTCTTATTTTTTCATGATAATATTTTAACAAGTTATAACTTACTGTCCAAAATTTATTATATCATTCAATCTTCAAATTTCTAGTTTTGGAAAATAATTATTCCTAAGAAGTGATGCAATATTATTGTTTACAGAATTTACTATGACTGTGATCACATAGTCCAAATGTAAAGTACATGGAAAATATTTTTTAAATTGATTAACAAAACTTGCTGCCTCTCAACTCCTACTATACATAAGATGATTGAATGACTAGACATTTGCAACAGGGTAACATGTAATTTTAAATGCTTCATCAGATTTCTTGTAGTCAACTACTGTCATAAATCCACACTAATTGATGCCATCATTTATTTCTATGTTTTGTTTTTGTATAAGTACTTTAATGAATTAACGTGATACTTTTATATTAATATGCTCTTGGATGGTGAAAAAATGAAACTGCTAAAAACCTCTTAAAACTATTCAGTTCCTTCTGTAGATATCATTAGACAGTATTTTTTTTTCCATTTGGAAGAGTTGAAAACAAACAAAATGTGTAGGCAATTCATTACTATATGACTTTGCTTTTACTTCAACATTCCCAATTGAGATGGTAAAACTTCATAATGTCTCACATTCAGTATCATTGGAAATTGAATGCTATGATTTTTTAAAAAATATAATTATTAAAACCAGTTAAGAATCTTCACTCTCTGATAAATACCATTGCCTTAATTAAAATGTAATGCGTTTATTAGCAAATTACTACCCAATCACTTTTTAACTAATTTTTTTACTTTGAAGCAATTTTCCTGAAATAATAATTGGAACCTCTAGAGAAAGGATGCCATAAAACGGTGTCTATAGCTTGCTGTCATTCTATGTGACAGGAAATGTTGCGTGTTCAAAGGGAAACTGAAGTAGCATCAAAAACAAAGTCTGAGAGAAAATAGTAAAAAATGCACTTGTTCTACTACTTGTGAAATTCAGAATTACATTGATTATGTTCATAAATTTATGGCATAGATAAAATATATTCTTAGGTTGTGTTAGATGAAGAGAGTTTGAGTTTCCTCTCAACTGCATAACTTTTGAAAAAAATTAATAAAAATGGTCTTAAAATAATTTTTATGTGTATTCTAGAGTGAAAGAGGGATTTACATTTGAGGAAAAATAAATGAGTATTATTTCTTCTTATTTATAACTAGTGTGCATTTTTATTAAGAAATTTATTTATTGAATAATCAAATAGAGTGATGGAATTGTTCTAAAATAAAACTGTTAAATGAATTAAAGACTTAAGCATAAGACCTGACATCACAAAATAATTAGAAAAAAATTAGGGGGAAAACTCCATGACATTGGTCTCGTTTATGATTTTTTTGGCTATAGTTAGAAAAACATAGGTAACAAAAAGCGAAAATAGACAAATGGAATTATGTCAAACCAAAAGGATTTGTACATCAATAAAAATAGTTACCAGAGTGAAGAGCAACCTCTGGAATGAGAGAAAATACTGGCAAAATATCCATAAGATAAGGAGTTAATATCTAACATATATAATTATCACAAACAAATCAATAATGAAAAAACAAATAATTCAATTTAAATATGTGCAAAGAACCCAGATAGATATTTTCCAGAAAAATACACACAAGTGAAGAACATATATACGAGGAAAGGCTCAATATCACGAAAGAAATGCAACTTGTAACAACAAAAGTTGAGTGATGCTAAGGAATATAAAAATCAAGGAGCCCTTGTACACTGCTGGTTAGTTTGAAAATTGATATGACCATTGCAGAAAACAGCATAGAAGTTGCTCAAGAAATTAAAAATATAATTTCCGTATGATCCAGCAATATGCTTAAGAGATATCTGCACTTCCACATTCACTGCAGTGTTATTCACAATAGCCAAGATATGGAATCAGCCAATATGTCCATCAATGTTGAAGGGATAAAGAAAATGTGGGTATATGTACACAAAGGGAAACTATTCGGCCTTAACAATGAAGCAAATCCTGTAATCTACAAAAACATAGACGACCTTGGAAGACGTTATTTTAAGTGAAAGAAGACAAACACAAAAAGGCAAATGCACTTGTTATCACTTTATACATAAAGAAATCCAACTTATTGAAGCACCAAATAGAATGTTTCCAGGGGCTGGTGTAGAGGATAGGAAACACCGTTCACTTAAAAATTAGTTAGAATATTACAGCCATGATCGTACATTTGTATAATCAAACTGTGTAATTAGAGTGAAGAAACGTTATATTATATAAATTTTATCACTAACTCTGTTGAAATTAGATGTAGGTGAACAGTTGATGGATAAACAGAGGTATGGTTGTTTCCATGAATACCTATGCCATAATATAAGCATAGAAAAATATTGATAATAGATTACGAAGTATAGGTTTATGGATATTTACTATAAATATTTTATCCTTTTATTGTATGCTTCAAAAATTTTATAGCAATACTATAGGGAAAGAAAGAGAAGAGAATTCATAGAAATTGTTAGGGAAACTGCAACCATTGGATGATTTAAATCAAAATGATACTTTATAATAAATTAGTAACATGTTGAAAACTTGCTGTGTGACCACTCTGAGTGAGTTCCTGAAATACAATTTCCAATTAAATATGGTGGAATTTTGGAGGATTTGAGAGAATTGGCTTATATATATACATATATATATATATATGAAAGGAAATATAAAAGATGAACCTGAAAGGTCTATACCAGACCAGTCTGATGTCATACCAAAACTTCATAGACATAAGTCAATCTGAGGAAGTCCCAGCAGCCAAAAAGAAAACAATTTGCATTTTCACCCAAATATGAAATGCAATGGGATTGCAGCTCATTAAGTATATTTTAATCAATCAATTTATAATTATATGTGCATATGTTTATTGAAATAAACTGGGTACCTTCTGAGGGTCATAAGAAACCAATTAATTCTCTTAAAATTTGGGTAAAGAAAAGGAAAATACCAAATATTTATTTTCCTATAATAATTGTACCATGTAGTATCAAAAAGTACATGAGGGAAGCATATTTTAACTGTATCTATAGTAAAAATATAATCATAGATGAGTATATTACCTATCAGGGCTAAGTCATTAGATTAAACAAAACTATTCATTTGATTTTTCTGTAACATTCTGAATATTCACAACTGTCTCATTTTGGCTCATTTCTAATTTTTCATGGGGCTGATACTCTTATTTGAACCAAACAACATTTATACATTTTATTATTATACTATTTTCTGTTATGTATGTTCATCATATACTGATGTATAGACCAAACACACAAATGATAAGGAAAAATAAGCCAACATATGATTTTGATATTAGAATATTTTTTCAACTGTTTTATATATGTTCAGTAGTATTAATAATTATGGAGATGCATAAGTAAAAGATTTAAAATGAATGTTTAGAAGTCATATATTTATTTTGATTATTCTAATGGTGGCCTTAAACTTATATTTTACATATTAAACTCTAGAAGTAATAATATCTACTTCTATTGTCTCCTATTACCTCTCTCTACCACCCCCATCTTTTATCCTTATTTATTTTGCAATAAATACTTGTTTGATAATGTGTTTTATCATTTTATTATTGTTTCTTCTGTTCCTGGACACACATACACACATTTTTATGTAAATATATTCCCCTTCCTGATCATTATCTTCTAAGAGAGATTGGTGGGGATAATAATTAAAATTTTTCTTTCCTTTTATGTTTAAATGATAGGAATACTAACGACAGATTGCATATGAAAAAATACGCATAAAATGATTTAAATAATATTTCAGGGGCTATTTTTACCTCATACAACATGAAGTAATGTATGGCAGCTCCAGGATATACCTGGGCATTCAATGATTTCTTCTATATATTTGGTATATCATGTTTAAAATATGAGTTCCCTCCTCCTCTCAAGGGTGCCTCACAGCCTGTATAAAAATACAGGCATCAAACTTGCATTTAAAGCAAAGAAATTAGGAGTAAAAACAATGCTTATCATGTATCTTATTTTTTCATTAAGAAATTTTCCTCAGAGTCTCTTCTGTCAACTCCTTATATTGCCTTGGCCCTATCATGGTCATGTAACTGAGCTTAGTGACAAAGGAATCTGGGAAATGTAACTTTTTATCTACTGTATCACTTTCCTGAATAAAATTAGGGTTTACATTCCAAAGTAAAAGGGTAGAATAAATATTAAATAGGCAGCACCGCTGTAGTTTTACTTTCCCTGACTTCAGCACCAACAAATTAGAAGGAAAATCAACATTTGTATGTTTGTGGTAAGGAAGTGCCAATATAATTCAGAAGTACCATGCTTTGGCCAAGGAATCTTTCGTGTCTTTATTTACCCTTTTCTATTTAGGAAAATGCTTCTCCTTGCTATTTCTATTTAAAGGCTGATGATACCATCTGGTCAAATATTTTTGCCAGTGAGAATAACGTAGTTAACCTCCAGGGAAGCTGTCATTAAAGCAGGACATCTATCACCACAGCCTCAACCAAAGGTAAGAGGTTCAGGACACTCCTACCGGCACAGGATTCTCCATGCTGATAGCTTTCTAGATGGTTCATTGAAACTGTGGACCCTGATCCTCTCTTTCTGTCCTCAGCATGACAAGCCAGATCTTTGGACTGCTCAGATGATTTATCTTTTGTACCTTCAGGAAAAAGTAAATCTAAGTCTTTTGAGGCATTGTGGCAAAAAGAGATAAAATAGTGTCTGAAATCCTATCAGTGGTGGGTAATTAGCTCAGTTAATGTCTCTCATAGAGAAATAAATCAAGACTTGAATCTGCTGAGCCATATGTGAGTGTCATAGTGGTATGAACAGACAAAAGATAGTCATTGCTGTATTCATTCACCATTGCTTTGAATTAGGATGTCTTTCGGAGTAGAGTCTTTTAGATTCTTATAATTGTGTCAATGTGAGGTGATCCCAGTGAGCAGTACCACTAAGCTTAGCTTATGAAAGACCTAAACGTGAACATTTAATAATTACCATGAACAGCGGCTCAATATATGTCCTTAACAAGCAGACCAGGCCAGTTGGGACATTTAAGATCTTGTGTATAACAAAAATCTCAGAGATTCAGTTCATGTCACTATACCAGATATCATGTGTCTTCTCATTTCTTTCTTTTTTTTTTAAAGAGAGAATGACAGTGAGAGAGAGAAACAGAGAAAATCAATTTTTATTGATTTTTTTTTACATGGCTTTTGTTGCTCTGACGCTTAGTTATGTATGTGGGTGCTGGAGTTTGAACTGTGTATTTGCGAATGCCAGGCAAGTGCTATAACCACCGAGCCACCGCTCCAGCCCCTCCTCCAGTGCCACATATGCCACTGAATTTTGTTCAGAATTATTTGATTTTTGTTTAATAATATCTTTTTAATTGTTCTATTTATTTTACCTTGATTTCACCCTAATGTCAGAATTAGTTTCACTTTTACTTTGCATGGTTTTAAAACCACCTAAAACTTTATTCAATTTTGCTCTTTACAAGCAAAGACCATGTGTCTGTCACCCCAGTGCTGGCAACATCCTTTCATAACTTGCTCTGTATTTCCTGAACTCAGACAGTTCTGATACTTTTCTCCAGAAGTCTGATTATTGAAGATAATTTCCTTTTGTTTGTGATAATGCTTTCATAATTGCAGTTATAAGTGAAAGGGCAGAACAAATCCTTCTCAACTGGAAACTCACAGATTTTATTATCTTCTGCTCAATCAAATTCAATTTTACTTCCAGTGCTTTCACACCCTGGGTCACATAAATGAAGCTGCATGTTCTTGTGTCTTGTTTTCACTCTCCCAGTTTTGATCTGTCTTACCTAAGGCAGCTGCTTTTCCTAAGAGCAATCTCTTTCTTAGGAAGAAAGTTGCAAAACTGGTGACTGACACTGTCCTGCATTCAAACGCAGTCCATTATTGGCAAAGAAAACCTAGATGGCTCAGTAGCCTGTGAATAGATTTGGTATCTCTGTGGCCTGGAAGAAATTTTGTATCAAGTCCTATTTCCCCAAATCCTATCCTCTCTCTGTTATGCCCAAGTCTCGAGTCCCCAAAGACCACCAGGGAGCCGAATCCGATGCAAATACATTAGGGTCTTTTTATTGCAAGCTTGAGCCTGGGCTCTCTCCAATGCAGCAGATTTAGGGAGAGGGAGGGAGCCCCGAGCCCTAGTACAGCGATACTTTTATAGGGTTAAACAGCGAAGCGGGAAATTCAAACAAAGCAGAATACACGATTGGTTGATCTTCTAACATACATGATATACTTCTATCAGCCATGGTACCCTTTGTCTCGGACTTCTACCTTATATAGTTTGGTATGTTAGGAATTGGCTCGTCAGCTCCTGATTAGCTATTTGCTAAGGGTCAGATCATCTGGCGGTATGAAACATGGTTCGTTGTTCTTTGTTCTTAGTAAACGGGAATTTAGGGCTATTTCAAATACTATTCAAAAATGAGGCCTCTAATGACTACAACATGGTTAAGTTACTGTACACTTTCTTTCAGCAGCGGTTCCAACCAAGCCCCTGCTCTGCCCTGTCTCCCACTCCCTCCTCGCCGCTCCCGCTTGCTCGCTAAGGCTTGCTCAAGCCATCGCTCTGCACTTGCTCTCACTCTCATGATTGCTTCAGAAGGCAGTCCTCTGCATCAGAACATTAACTGCTGAAAGGAATTCCAAGAGAAAGTTGTAAATATGAAAGTTTAAAAAATCTTGAAGTTAAACATTTATGGCAATGCAGTATATTATTAAGCATTTCTATGGCAAAATTTCTCATGGCATACAAAAATCACTGACCTGCTCTAAAAAGAACATTGAGACAAATCAATTATTATGAAACTTTTAAAAAAATATAAAAATATTTTTACAGAAAGAAATCATACTAATTACCAAAATTAAAACTTGTCTCCCAAGTTTCTGATGGAAGGTCCCAAGATGGCGATCTGAAGAAAAAAGGCTTCCCCAGCACCTCTGAGACTGATCAGGAAATCTCCAGTTTTTCTCCAGTATTTTGAGATGCTTTTGGGGGATTAGCAATATGAATCACCAGTCCTAATCTTCTCAATGGTTTTGAGGAGCAGTGACTTAAGAGCGACCAGGGGATCTCTGTTCTTTTCCGTCCCGGCTGAGAAACAGCAGCAGCTGCAGCCACTCTCTCTTGCTTACATTCTGCCTG
>PVKS010030644.1:8490-24221 GCA_004027875.1 Aplodontia rufa
TTTTTTTTTTTTTTTTTTTTTTTTTTTTTTTTTTTTTGGCATTGGGGATTGAACCCAGAGGTGTTTAACCACTGAGCCACATCCCCAGCCTTTTATTTTATTTTATTTAAATTTTGAGACAGGGTCTTGCTAAGTTGCTTAGTGCCTCACTAAGTTGCTGAGACTAGCTTTGAACTAGAGCTCCTCCTGTCTCAGGCTCCCAAGTCGCTGCGTGCACCGCTGCACCTGGTTAATTTAATGTTTGCATATCAACCTTTCTAAATTTTTAAACAAATGTTAACAATTTATCTATAGATTGCTTGGTACTTACATGTATGCAATTATATCATCTGTCAAGAATCTCAATCTTATTTCTCTTATTGTAGCAATTAAGACATATCTGAAAAATCTTGATGATTCTATCGAGCGATGAGGACCGAATCTTCTCTTTCAGTCTAGATAAAGCTTAGTGACTTGTGTGTAATCAAAAGAACGCATAGGTCGGGATTCTGGGTAACTCCCGAGGCTAGTTCAGGAAAGAGGTCTACCTGGTTCTGTTGGGTGCCTGTTCTGAGAGCAGACGGTTGCCATGTTTGGCATCTGTGTTGCTAGGGGTTGCAGGGGCAGCTCAGTGGCACAGTACATATGTGGCATGTTGGGAGGCCTTGGGTTCAGTCCTGTGATGGGTGGGGAATCTTGTGTCATGGTTTTCAATGAGGTTTGCCACCAGAGGTTCCTGTACAGGAAGCTTGGCCCCTAGCTCCCCACAGTGTCCATGTTAAGAGGTGGTGGAACCTTTAGAACGTGGGGCTTGGTGGAGCCCTCAGTTCATTGGGAATGGTGTCCTTGCCCAGGATGTGCGAGTACGTGAGTTCAAACTCCAGCACCACGTACGCAGGGAAGTCTTGGAGCGACAAAGGCCACATGGAAAACTAAATAAAATTGATTCTCTTTCTCTCTCTTTCACTATCCCTCTCTCTTTAAAAAAAAAAAAAAAACATGAAAACTAAATAAAATTGATTGTTTTTCTCTCACTGTCCCTCTCTTAAAAAACAACAAAGATAGTTTTCATGGGTCTCCTGATTTCGTGTGAGATCGTAGTTCTACAAGCATATGCCTGGCCACTCCCTAGGCTCTTCAGTTTCCAGTCTGATAATGTAATCTCTTCCTCTTAGACATATAGATTTAATTGAACTTAGTGATGTATTTGAATTTCTACCTACCATGTTGTTGCTTGTTTATGGTTTGACCCAGTTGTTGAATTACTTTTTTTTTTTTTTAAGACAGAGTGAGAGAAAATTTTATTTATTTTTTCATCTGGCCTTTGTTTCTCCTACACTTAGTTGTGTATATGGTGCTGAGGTTCAAACCCAGGTCTTCGCACATGCCAGGCAAGCGCTGCAACCACTGAGCCATTGCTTCAGCCCTACTGAATTACTTTTAAATCATATATTTCATATAGATATGTCTTATTTCCTTATGCAAGTGTCCCTTTACAAGTTTAGGAATTATTCACTATTTTTCATTCATTTTAGAGGTTAGTCTAAAAATGATGACTTTTATTATCTAGAGTTAATGAATACCCCTAACCTCTTTTTAGAAAATATAAGGCATTTATAACACTTTAACTCTGTGCTCTATGTTTCTCATCATTTATGCTGCAGGTGTTAATCTGCTCTTCTTTTTTCCTTTTTCTCCTGTGCTGGAAATCGAACCCAGCGTCTCACCTATGCCAGGCAAGTGCGCTACCCCCAAGCCACATCCCCAGGCAGCAATTCTAATAGTCGAATAGTTTTGCCCATGCTGGACACTTGTCTCTCATGGTGCCTTGTTTCCTGGTATGTTTTCATGCTCAGCAGAGCACTTTCCTTGGGAACTTATTTTGGAAAGTGTTTTGTGGCTTACAAAAATACCCCTTTTCTGTAGATTACCATTTGGTCCCTTGAAGCACTCAGATGATGTGAATTTGGGCTGAGGAAGGTAATGAAGGCTGTGCATTGTTACAACTTTTTAAGAATGGACAATATTCTACCTTGGAACCAAGAGAGGTATTTTTGCTTTTCTTTCTTTCTTCTTCTTTTTTTTTTTTTTTGCAATGGTCGGTAGCACGTGGATCATGTAGGGGTTGTCACCTTCTGGTGAATCCTTACCTTGAGGTTATAATTTTTTTTTCAGGTTCGGGTTTTATGGGTTTCCCTTGGGCAAACTCAGGGCTTTGAAATCTGTTTCTTGCTACTCTGAAACCATCAAAACAAAGTTATGAACAACCAGAATCAGCAAAGGCCCTCAGGGCAGAAGCACCTTCATTGTTTTGGTTACTCTCAGTGTTCCTGCTTCCCAATAACACCTTACTACTTAGACCTTTGATAAAAGGTACCTAGAATTAAATCCAGAGGTGGTTAACCACTGAGCAACATCCCCAGTCCTTTTTTTATTTTGAGACAGGGTCTCGAGAAGTTTAGACCTTTGATATTAAAAAAAAAAGTATGTGTATGCAGATGTTCCTGGATTTCCAATGGCTGCATGTGTAATTAAACTCATCATAAGTTGAAAATATCTTAACTTGAAAGTGCATTGGATGGGCCTAACTTACCCACCGTCCAGCCGAGCAGCACGGCTGGGGGTAGAGAGCCAGGTGTTTCCCCTCAGGGTCAACTGCGAGCTGTTGCCCCTCCTCAGAGAATCACTCTTCATCACTAGCCCGGGAAAAGATCCAAATTTAAAAGTCAAAGTACAGTTCCTGCTGGATGCGTCTCACTTCCACATCACGGTAAAGTCAGAAAATCATTGAGTGACACTGTCCTCAGTTGGGGACTGTCTGTGTACTCTTTTTTGTTGTGGTTGTTGGTATTCAGGGGAATTGTTTGTATCATGTAGCCTGTTAGTTTATTAGAAGTGAAAACCTCTCAGAACATAATATTACATTTGGAAAACTGAACATCTACTTGTTTTTATATCACAATTTCTGAAAGTAAAGCCCAACCAAATCTTTTTGGCTGAGTGCTACTGTGAATACTCCCAGTGTGGTTGAGGGAGGGAGGCAGGGGATAGAAAGGGAAGGAGAGGAATTTTTAGCAGTTTTTACTTAGAGGAATTTATCAGAATTTCTGAGCAGTAGGTGGTGATTTTTGCCAGGGATGGATATGTATAGTATATCAAAAGGTGGTTTGGATTTTTAAAAAGTCGAGAAATATATTCCACAACTGCATTTAATCCTGTTTCCTAAAACTTCTTTGAAATTGGAATGCTACAGATTTTGAAATTGCTTTACCTTTTGGGTCACTGACTGCCTAGTTTATCTGCTGAAGGCTATAGACACTCCTCTCCAGAAATGATTTCCATATGTACACATATACAAATACTGATTATAATTTCAGACGGTTTAAGACACTCTAGAGTCTATTCATGAATCTAAGAACTAATGTTCTGAAAATATTGAACAATACTTGAATTCCCATAAATAAGGGGATGGCTAAATAAACTATGGCCATCCATAAAAACAGAATTTTATACAGGCATTAAAAGACAGAGGTAACTATATATCCTAATACAGACAGATGCCAAGGCTAAAAGGCCAAGTGAAAAGAACAAGTTATAGGACAGAGCAAAATGATTTTCTTTGCATGTATTATGTATGTTATAATTCTACCCACATATATGTATGCAGAAAATATCTGGTGGGGTACACAAGAAATTTGGACAATGTGATTATATGGGTATTATGGAGACCTTTTTTTTTTTTTTTTTTATGGGGACTGAACCTTGGGGTGCTTTACCACTGAGCTCCACACCCAGCCCTTTTTATTTTTTATTTTGAGACAGGGTTTTGCTAAATAGCTGAGGCTGGCCTCAAACCTGTGGTCCTTTTGCCTCAACCTCCCAAGTTTCTGGAATTAGGAGTGTGCACCTCTACCCCACCCTCCTGAAACTTTTTTCTTTAAACCAAGTAATCTTTGGGCAATCCCTTACTATAAAATTGTATTTTTTGTATGTATTTTTAAAAAAATCATGATGATTAAAGATTTATCCTTTTTTCGTTTCTTTCTTTTTTTAAAGAGAGTGGTGAGAGAGAGAAAGAATTGATTTTATTTATTTTTCATCTGGTTCTAGTTTCTCTGACACTAAGTTGTATGTGTGGTGCTGGGATTTGAACCCAAGTCCTCATGCATGCTAGGCGAGCACTTTATTGCTGAGCCATGGTTCCAGCCCTGATCCTTTCTTCTTATAATGTTTTTATATTCTTTATAATCTACTCCAAGTAAACGACTGATGCTATGTATTTTTTTCTATCCAATGAGAATCCTCTCTGTAGTTTAAATTTTGATTGCGCATGCGTTTTCTTTCTAAAGGTTAAAAGACAAGAGAGAGAGAATCAATTTTATTTCTTTTTTCATCTGGGTCTTGTTTTTCCAACACTCAGTTGTGTACGTGGTGCTGGGGTTTTAACCCTGGTCCTTGCACATGCCAGGCAAGTGCTGTAACCGCTGAGTCCCTGGAACTTTCTTCTTGACCCACTTCCCCCCCACCCTCCAACCCTGGAGATTGAACACATCTCCTCACACATGCTAGCTAAACATCTTACTGCTGAGCTACATCCCCATCCCTAATTATGTTGTTTTTGCTTCTCATTAACTTTTAATTTCTTTTTTTACTGGGGAGAATTTTTTGGAGATGCCAGGGATTGAACCCATGGCCTGGTGCATGCTAAGCACACACACTACCACTTTATTTATTTTTCAGGGCTGAGGACCGAACTCAGGGTCTTGCGTGTGCTAGGCAAGCGCTCTGCCACTGAGCTAAATCTCCAACCCCTACATCCTACCACTTTAGCTGCCTTCCTAGACTCTCAATTTCTTCTTTCTGTGGAATGTTCTGACATTATATGAATAAAATTCAGACATAGGTAAATTATGTTGAGAATATTGCCTGAAATTCTGAATGAGTTCTCTTATTCTATGTCCAACTAAGTCATACATTGTGATTTTTATGCAAACTGTATCATGGATTATTAACTTCAACTACATGAGTTGAGGTAATTGGAAAGTTATTAGGTTCCCACATAATGACCCTGGTTTCTGGAGTCCTGAGGGATTGTCTCTGACATGTATTTGTACAGGTAGCTTTATTTCAGGCTGAACAAAATAATCCTGGTCTTTACCAAATATTAAATTTCCCACCTCCTATTTCAATTTAATGATATCCTTTTTTCAAGCAGAGCAAATTTTCTAACATTATTAGCTGACATGAGGCATGTTGGGTAACATTAGAAAAGAGACTTCTCCTGGTTTCCACCACAGCAGAGTTTGGAATGAAGTGGGGAAGCATGTATAATAATCACAGAAATCACTGCAACTGAAGATATGTGAAATGTCCACAGTTCTAGCCTGTGGGCCACAGAGTTTCATTTACCAACTAGTCCAGAGTCTGTCTGTCCTATTTTTGTCCGTGAGTGGGAATCCCACCTTCTTGGCAGTCTTCCTCAGCCCCGCCCCCTCACGGCTGCAACCAATTCATCCTTTCCAGCCTGCACAGTGGGTGTGGCCTCTCACGGAGCGGGCGGATGATTGGCTGGAGAAGCCTCCTTGGGGAGCACCTGAGGCGCATGTACCCTAAGGAGAGCTCATGTGTACTTGCAGAGGGTTATTCCCTTGTGTGTGATCTGACTCTCTTTTGCAATGTAACTCTTTGACATTGAGTTCTAACCTTCAAAAAGAAAGAAATTGGCAATTTCCAGCAAGTCCCCATTCTTCTGCCTCATACATACGTTTAAATTGTCTTTTCATGGGTCTGGAGCTGTGGCTCAGCAGTTAGAGCACTTGCCTGGTATGAGCAAGGACCCTGGCTCGAACCCCAGGACCACATACACAACTGAGCATCTGAGAAACAAAGGTCAGATGCAAAAATAAATAAAATTGATTCTCTCTTCCTTCCTCACTCTCTCCCCTCTCTGAATCCAAACTCCTTCACACTGTGGATTGTCCTGGAATCCACAGCCCTTTCTGAATAATCACTGGATTTTCTACCTCTAATCCAAACACTTTTTTTTTTCCTTAAAGAGGGAGGGACAGTGAGAGAGACAGAGAAAGAGAGAAACAACTTTATTTAGTTTTTCACATGGCCTTAGTTGCTCCAACACTCAGTTGTGTATGTGGTGCTGGGGTTTGAACCCGGGTCCTCAAGCTTGCCAGGCAAGTGCCGAAATTGCTGAGCCTCTGCTCCAGCCCCCATCCAAACACTTTCTCATTCCCTCCCTGCACTCTCTTCCAAGTTACAGACTTGCTCATTCCATTCACTGGCTTAAAAATCTTCATTGGCTTCTCACTTTCTAGAGGAGGACCTCCGAACTCCTTGTTGGGGGCCTTTCTTTTCTGGTACGGGGAATTGAACCAAGTGGTGCTTAACCACTGGTACACATCCCAAGCCCATTTTTTATTTTTGTTTTGAGACAGGGTCTCACCAAGTTGCTTAGGGACTTAATAAGTTGCTAAGGCTGGCTCTGAATTCACAATCCTCCTGTCTCAGCCTCCTGAGCCACTGGGATTGCAGGTGTGTGCCACCGTGCCCACTCTGCCTGGCTCCTTATTAGGGTCTTTATAACGTAAACCTTTATCTTATGCTTCTTCTGATCCTTCTCTTTTATCTCATGTGCACATGTGTGTGGGTGTGCGTGTGTGAGCGCGTGCGCACACTCTCACACACACACACACACACACACACACACACACACACATTCAGAGTACCTGCCAGGGATATGTTCCAAGACCCCGGATGGATGCCAGAAACCTTAGAGTACAGAACCTCTCTCTCTCATATACATATATATATATATATATATATGTATGTATGTATATGCATTTTTTTCCTATATACCTGTATTGTTGCTACATAGTATCAGACTTAATCTGACCTTCTATGCTTTAGGCCCTGGTGCCTCTTTTGTATCATGACACTTGTGCTTTGGGGCCATTATTAAGTAAAATAAGGGTTACTAGACAGAATCTGCCTCAATTACTCAGGTCCTCGCTAAGTTGCTGAGGCCAGCTTTGAACCTGTGATCCTCCTGCCTCAGCCTGTCATACCACAGCAATAGATCTGCTCACTGATATTGCTGCGAAGTGACTGACAGGTGGGTAATGTACTAGCTTAGACACACTGGACAAAAGTAGGATTCACGTCCTGGGTGGGAAGAGCAACATAATGCAAGATTTTACTACACTACTCAAAACAGTGTGTACCTTATGACTTATTTCTGAAATTTTCCATTAAATATTTTTATACCATGGTTGACTTTGGGTAACTGAAACAGCAAAAAGCAAAACCACAGATAAGGGGGACTACAGTATTTCCTCCTTCCCTGACCTGACACCTGCAGCTGCTTTTTCCCAAGGGATCAGATTAGAACACACTGAAGCATCTCTGAATCCAGTTTCTACACAGTGACTGGCTTGATACAAGTTTTTTATAGTTTTATATATCTCAAGTTACTTCCTATGTCTTACGAAGGTAAGTCTTTTTTTGGCAGTGGTGGGGATTGGCCCTAGGGTGCTTAACCACTGAGCCACATCCCCAGCCCCTTTCATTTTTCATTTTGAGATGAGGTCTCACTAAAATGGTTAGGGCCTCGTTAAGTTGCTGGGACTGGAGAGGTGCCTCAGTGGTAGATTGCTTGCCTGGCATGTGTGAGGACCCTGGTTTGATCCCCAATACCACATATATAAATAACTAAGTGGAGGAAAAACAAAAACCAGATGAAAAAATAAGATTAACTTTCCCTTTCTCTCTCTCTCTGTTTTAAATAAATAAATATATAAACAGCCGAGGCTGGCTTTGAACTTGTGGTCCTTCTACCTCAGTCTCCTGAGCTGCTGGAATCACAGGCCTGCCTCACTATGCTGGGCCTACCAGCCTTTCTTTACCTGGCCAGTTCCTATTCATCTTCCAGGACTGCTCTCCTCTCTCTGGAGCAGCATTCCTGGGTTATCCATACTTCCCCTGTGCTTTCTCAGTCTTCAGAAGCTGTTTCTCACACCTCTCATTTACTTACCAACTATAGATATCTGTCTTCCCACGGGATCAGATTAGAACACATTATAATCATCTCTGAATCCAGATTCTACCCAGGGGACTGGCTCAATACAAGTCCTCCCCTGCAAATTATACTTTTTACATATCTTAAACTTCTTGCGTCTTACTAAGATAAAATTGGACAAAATTTGTTCCTAAGAACAAAATTGGACAGTTGAAGCTGGGCATCGGGAGGCTGAGGCAAGAGGATCACAAGTTCAAAGCCAGCCTCAGCAATTTGGGAGGTCCTAAGCAATGGAGTGAGACCTTGTCTTAAAATAAAAAATAGGGGCTGGAGCGGTGGCTTGGTGGGTAGGGTGCTTGCCCTGCATGCGCAAGTACACAGGTTCAAACCCCAGCACCCATGTACACAACTGAGTGTTAGAGCAATGAAAGCCATGTGAAATACTCAATAAAAATCGATTTTCTCTCTCTCACTGTCCTCCTCTCTTAAAAAAAATAAAAATAAAAAGTAAAACGGGCTGGAGATGTGGCTCAGTGTGTAAGTGCCCCTGGTTTCAATGTTTCAGTCATATATATAGACAGTCAAAGAATGGATCTCAGAATGAGCCTGATTATCTAATGCACAGATTTCTGTCTTCCCAAGGGATCTGATTAGAACACACTACTTAAGCATCTCTGAATCCAGATTCTACACAGCAACTGGCTCAATACAAGTTTTTTCAGTTATAGTTTTATATATCTTAAGTTAATTCTTATGTCTTATGAAGGTAAGTGATTTTTTCCTAAGGATAAAATTGGTCAGAGCTGGGTGTGGTGGTACGCACTTGTAATCCTGGAAGCTTGGGAGGCTGAGGCAGGAGGATTGAAAGTTCAAAGCCAGCCTCAGCAATTTAGTGAGGCCCTAAGTAATTTGGAGAGACCCTGACTCAAAATAAGAAATAAAAATAGGGACTGGAGTGCTGGCTCAGCACTTGGAGTGCTTGCCTGGCGTGCATGGGGACCTGGTTTCAAACCCAGGACCACATACACAACTAAGTGTTGGAGAAACAAACAAACAAAAAACAGATGAATAAATAAAACTGACTGATAACTGATTCTTGCTCTCACTCTTCTGCTTTCTTAAAAAAAAAAAGAAAAGAAAGATACAAAAATGGACTGGGGATGTGGCTCAGTGGTTAAGCACTGCTGGGTTCAATCCCTGGTACAAAAAAATAAAAATAAAAAAATTGGACAATCAGAATAGATCTCAGAATATGCTTATTATCTAACAGTAGGTGTGATACTCTGTCCTTTTCTTTGAAGGGAGAGGGACAGAATCAATTTTATTTAGGTTTTTTTTTCATGTGGCTTTCATTGCTCCAAGACTTCATTGAGTACGTGGTGCTGGGGTCTGAACTTGTGTACTCTCGCTTGCTGTGCAAGCGTCTTAACTGCTGAGCCACCGTTCCAGCCCTGATCCTCTGTCCTTTTGATTACTGTGGGAGCTGTTCAGTACACAGGCACTCTACAGATAGAGTTCATTGTACACATCAACATTGTCTCATTTCTTTAATTCTCTTAATTGTCTGGAATGCTAAATAGCTTTAATCACATTTTATAAATGAGAAAAATGTGGCTCAAGAGTAATTCACCTTTTCTACCCTCTACCACTGAGCCATATTGCCACATCTCTAGCTTTTTATCTTTTATTTTGAGACAGGCTCTTACTAAGTTGTGGAGGCTGTCCTCAAATTTTTGATCCTCATGTCTCAGCCTCCCTAAACACTGGAATCACAGGTGTGCGCCACCACCTGGCTGAGAATAACTCCCAGGAAGTTCTGGCTAGGAAGCCTGAACCTTAGAAAGTCCTTTTTACCATTCTATACTTTCCTCCGATATATTGTGTTCCAAATTCCATTTTAGGAGTTCATGTTTGAAGAGGCCAGCTATTTATAAAATAATCATGAAATTTGCTTCTGTATCTTACAGTTTCAAGAAGCACTGCACCCAGTCATTTCGTGCCTTCACCTAAGTATATGTGTTGGTAAAAACTAGGAAATCCCTGAAAAACCTTATCTTCAAAACATTTCACATCCATAGAACTTTTAGGATGGCAGCTGATTTTGCATGTCATTGGCGCATTACTATAAAAAAATGCTTTAGGGGGCTGGAGTGGTGGCTCGGCGGTTACAGTGCTTGCCTGGCATGCGCAAATATGTGAGTTCAAACCCCAGCACCACGTACACAACGAAGTGTCCCAGGAATGAAAGTCATATGAAAAACTAAGTAAAGATTGCTTCTTCCCTCTCTTTCTTACTGTCTCTTCTTTCTTTAAAAAAAAAAAAAAATTGCTTTGACTTCTTAGTGAAACCAAACAATCATAATGTATATACAGCTGTGGCAATATTTAGACATGTAAGCTTCGTAGCTGAATACCAAAGGTATTAGGAAGCGACACAAAGTGGATTTTACAGTTAACTTTAGTGGATGTGATAGTTTAAAAGGGTGAGACTTCCAGGGTCAGACCCCAAACCACAGCATCAAGGGATTTTAGCAATTTTGTAAATGATGGCATGTTTCAAAGTGGTCAGGAAGGTCAGACTATACTTTCAGAATGATAATGTAAAGGCCATTTTCTGAATTTGGGATTGAAGTGCCAGACGTGGGTTTGCTATCACTATGAAGTTGGCTTCAAAGTCTGCTAATTAGACCACTGTGCTTGTGCAGTCTAAGGGAGTCGGTTGTTCTTTTAAAGTTTGGTTTGCACCGAAAAACTCGGGTAGACTGATAAGATAATAAAAACAAATACGCATGCATTGAAACACACAGTCTTAAAAATCAAGAAGAAAAGAGGGAAAATAAATCAATGAGTAAAAGCGGAAGATTTTCCTTTACAGCTGCCCTCTGATTTATTTCCTGTCCCAGGGAGGATGGTGAAGGGCAGGTTGCCCTGTTAGGATGGAAACTGTATTCTGGTTTACGCTAATTTGTTGCTAGTGCTCAAGGTTGCTTATTCAGCACAGATTTTATTAGTTTGGGGTGATAATAGTTCACAGATTTATGAAAAGCTACTTTCTGATAGCTGTAGTTAATTCACTTTAGTCCTCCCCCCGCCCCCCCCCGTCTTGTTCCTGGGGATTGAACTTTGAACTCAGGGGCCACTCTACCAGAGCTAAATATCTAGCCCTTTTTATTTTGAGAGAGCATCTTGATACCTTGCTGAGGCTGTCCTTGAACTTGGGAGTCCTCCTGCCTTAATAGCCTGTGTTAGTCAGCTTTTTCTTTCTGTGACCAAAGACCTGATGGGAACAATTTAGAAGGAAAAGTTTATTTTGGGGCTCACGGTTTCAGAGGTCTTAGTTCATAGATGGCCAGATTCACTCCTCAGGGCTCAAGGTGAGGCTGAACATCATGGCTCAAAAGTGTAGCAGCGGGAGGCAGCTCAAGGTGTCACATCAAGAAGCAGAAACTCCATTCCAGATACAAAATATAGACCCAAAGGCACATCCCCATGACACACCTCCTCTACCATACCCTACCTGCCTTCAGTGGCCAGTTAATCCCCGTGAGGGGATTAACAGATTGCGTTAAGGCTCCCATAACCCAATCACGTTACCTCTGAGTGTTCCTGCACTGGGACAACTCACATCCAAACCATAACACCTCCGAATAGCTGGCATTACGTGTATGTGCCAGCATGCCCAGTTTCCATAATCTATTTTTATATTTTTAATTTTCTCAAGACTTTAAAACGTCTATTTACTTTCCCATATTACCAGTCATGGATTATATCATAATTACGAGTGGTCACATCCTCTATCTCCCCAGGAAAACAGCACTATTAAGTGTCTATGGCATCCTACGAAGAACTTTGATCTCTGATCATAGCGTTAGGAACCCTTAGTTTTCCATATTCCTCTGTGTGTGTGTGTTTGTGGTGATGGGAATTAAACCCAAAGCTCTGTGTACCTTAGGCAAGTGCTTTGCCATGAAGTTAAACCCCTAGCCTAGTTTTCCATATTCTTTATGAGTGGAGTGATGACAAATGTCATGCTCAGGACCACTGTAGAAGTAAATACTTTTTTTTTTTTTTGGATACCAGGGATTGAACCCAGGGGGGCTTAAACACTGAGCCACATCCCAGCCCTTTTTATTTTTTATCTTGAGACGGGACCTTGCTAAATTGCTTAGGGCCTGGCTAAGTTGCTGAGGCTGGCTTTGAACTTGTGATCCTGCTGCCTCAGTCTCCAGAGCTGCTGGGATTCCAAGGGTGTCCCACCATGCCGGGCCCAGCTAATCTAGTTTTTAATAAAACACTGTTAGTATCCATGAGATCAGTCTTTAACTAGCACTTTTCTTTGTTGCACGGTCCTGAAAACCCTTCCTCCCTCCCAACCACCTGGGACTGGAAGAGCAGGTAGGAGGACAACTTCATCAGCTCTTGACACCCTAAACTGGGTTGGCACCTGGCTCCTAGGGCAGCTGCTCCACTCTGCACAGAGATGCTGTGATCCCCAAGGTGATCTGGAGTTTTATTCCACATGAGGATAGGCCTTAGGGCCCTCTAAGTTCATTCAAGGGAGAAAAGCAAGGGTTCCTGCTGCTTTTTATGGCTCTGCCCAAAAAGAAATGTTGGTGGCATACTTGTAGAACCCGTTAACTGTTTGCTAGATCACTGGACACTGGGAGGGGGAAGCAGAGTCAGGAGTTTAGCAGAGAAGGAGAACAAAAGGACAGGTGGAGAATAATAAAAAGAGCTCAGTGGGCACCCACTGCATTCCAGACACTATGTTAATTGAGTCTTTTTTTTTTTTTTTTTTGGTACCCAGGATTGAATCCAGGGACACTTAACCACTGAGTTACATCCCCAGCCCTTTTTATATTTTATTTTGAGACAGGGTCTTGCTAAGTTGCTTAGGGACTCGCTAAGTTGCTGAGGCTGGCTTTGAACTCATGACCCTCCTGCCTCAGCTTCCTGAGTTTCTGGGATTATAGGCATGCACCACTGCATTCAGCTACACCATATTAAATCTTTACAGATATCTAGATATCTGCTTGTTTAGTCTTTATAGCTGCCCCAAGAAACAGAGGGTTCTGTTTCATGGATGAGGAGGCTGAAGCAATAGCAGCTACTTCCAAACCCATACAGTCCATGGTTGTTTTCCTATTGTCTACTGGGTTCCTGCATGCTTTCTACTAAAAGGTGCAGAGAGGAACAGAAAAGAATAGGAAAAGGAAAAGAGAAACCTTAAAAAAAAAAAAAAAAACCACTGAAACTGGGAGAGAGCTATGAAATGCTGACAGTGGTCATCCAAGATGAACTATTACTGCAGGGAGGGCAATATCGAGAAAGACTACAAACTGGTGAACCTTGAAGTTGTTCCTTCAACCCATCTTTTTCCAGTTTCTGGGTCACATGGCTCCATCTTTGCCTTTTCAGGATGGTCCTAGCCTTAGGAAGCTACAGTGGACCCTTCATATTCTCAGGTTCCACATCTGTGGATTTAATGAATGGTGGATTGAAAATATATTTTGAATTGCATCTATTTTGAACGTGTACAGACTTTTTTTTTTTTGGTCATTACAAAACAGTACAGTAGAACAACTATTTACATAGCATTTACATTAAATTGGGTATTATAAGTAATGTAGAAATGATTTAAAGTATATGAGTACAGAGGTGCACACCTGTAATCCCAGTTGGAGGCTGAGGTAGGATTGCAAATTCAAAGCCAGCGTCGGCAATTTAGCAAGATGTAGCTCAACGGTTAAGGCCCCCTCCCTGGTTCAATCCCTAGTACCCTCCCAAGAAAGGAAAGTATATGGGAACATATGTATAAGGTTATATGCAAACACGATGTCATTTATATCAGGGACTTCAGTATCCAGGGATTTAGTATCCAGGGATGTTACTATTTACTTATTTATTCTAATTGTTATTATTGATCGATCGATTGATTCTTGCAGTGCTGGGGATGGAATCCAGGGGCTCACGCATGTTAAGCAAGCGCTCCACCACTGAGATACACTCCTAGTCCCTGAGACTGCTGTTTAATAGGAAAATATTACCAAAAATGCAAAATGCACTGGAGAAGGAAGCATTTATTTATTTAGTATGATGTTCTGTTTTCAGGTTACCCTTATAAGTAGGAGGTCTTGGTTTCTTTGAAGAAATATTTCTTGCTTTCAGATTCCACAATATTCTCTTTTATGTTCCTGAAACTGCCGCCTTTCACTTGGGTGGAAGGGAGGAATTCCTTCCTGGGAGACAGCCCTACCCTATCTGTCAGCTCTTTGGCTTGAAGGTCTGTAAAGATGTTTTGATTTTCAATAGTAAAAATGTCAAAACATGATTCTACATTTACCACTAGAAGCGGGCCCACCAGCTATGGATTTGTTGATGGATTTACCAGTCTACCCCAACACACTGAGCAGATGACTTTGCTCAAAAAATAAAGACACTGTGTGTGACAAGAGCAAAATTCATCTATGGAGGGAATGACATCAGTATGTTTGGTCATAATGTTTTAAAAACTTTAACTTCTTCTGGGGGATTTCTGGATATACTGTATGTCATATTATGGAGAAGAGAATTTTTGTTGTTGTTGTTGTTTTTTTATTACTGGAGATTGAACCTATAGGTGCTTAACCACTGAGCCAAATCCCCAGCCCTTTTCCTTTTTTATTTTGAGACAGGGCCTTGCTAAATTGTTCAAGGCTGACCTTGAACATGCAATCCTCCTGCTTCAGCCCCCTGAGTCGCTGGGATTACAGACATGTACCACCATGCCCAGCTGGAAAATAGAATTTTAGAAGCAAAGTCAATGACTATCTAAATTCGCAACAGACACATTAGGTGAGATCTGAGGTCCATAATAGAAATGCAGCTTTTCTTTTTACAGATTTGTAATATAGATGGTAACAGCGGATCTTGAAAACAGAAGTGAAAACTGAGTTCAGATTTTAATTATTTTATTTTATCTACCTCTACTCCCCGCTGGGATGGAACCCAGGGGCACTCTACCACTGTGCTACATCCCGACCCTTTTTATTTTTTATTTTGAGACAGGGACTTCTAAATTGCTGAGGCTATCCTCAAGCTTGTGAACCTTCTGTGCTGGGGTTATAGGCATGCACCACTCCTTGGCTATTTTTTTCTATTCTTTTTGTTTTAGGATGGAGGATCGAACTCAAGGCTTTGAGGCTGCTAGGCAAGCACTCTGCCACTGAGCTAAATCCTCAAACCTATTTTGTCTGTTCTTGAGGAATCTTTCCCTTTGGTGGGTCAAGGACCAGGGGGCCATAGAAAGCACCATCTTGAATATGACCGTTGCCCAAAGTTGCCTGCTCTGATGGGGACTGTGACTCGGAAGCCATTACAGATGAACCAATGAGATCATTTAAAAATACCTCAATAGAATGAAATCACAAGTAGGAAAAAGGAAAAGAGAACTTCCACATGGCTAGGAGAGGTTTTGCTTATGAAATCAAAGCAGCTCATTCATGGGGCTGGAGTGGTAGCTCAGAGGTTATGGTGCTCGCCTAGCATATGTGAGGATTCGAGTTCGAACCTCAGCAGCACGTACACAACAGTGTCAGAGCAATGAAAGCCACATGAAAAGCTAAAATTGATTCTTTCTCTCTCTAAAAACAAAAACCTGTTCATTCATGGACCCAGGTGGGTTTTCCTGACAGCACTCGCAAGCTTTCCTTAGACTGCCTGACTGAAGTCCCATACATCTCCA